>NDXB01022561.1:3477-15908 GCA_002631895.1 Agapornis roseicollis
AAAAAAAAAAAGTAGCCCATAACAAAACTGCATACAGAAATTAATTTTTTACTAGACTGGTATTAACTTTTTGGAGACAAATTATTTTATAAAGGTTTATTTCTTTATAATTTAAAAAAGATGATAATATGATGTCTATTAAAGCATATAATTCTGCCAGCAGTGACTTCTACAACTCCCATTACTACTAACAACACTTATGCACATAAATCTCTTCCGATCTGAAGGGAGAAAAGATCTCTACCCTTTGAACATGCGTATTGCTTAACCACTAGCCTATAATAAGTCTTCAGAATTCAAAACAGTTCATGGAGTAAATTCTTATTTAAGTGTTTCATGGTGGGTATTTTTTAATGTATCAATAAAACCCCTTCTTTTCAGTTTGTAGTTTTGATTTCCATTTCTCTTCTGTACCATTACAATTACTAAACTGATTCAGTTACATGATCCATAGTTCTCAAGCTAAAACTTTGAATGTAATTTTTTTTGTAGTAATGGTAGGTTGTACAGACTCTTGGCAATATTATTACCTTTCAGTTTACTGAAATTCACTAAAGTAAAAAAGTGCTAGGAACAAGACTAATATATTTTAATCATTTACACCTCACAGAAAACCCAATTTGACACAGAAATGTACAGTATTTCTTCAATGTTTTTCCCTTGGTGTCTAATTTTGCATATCATGGGGAGTATATAAGCAGAGAAAGATTTTGTGTAAGAGAATTACATTGTTGGGTATTTTTGTTTTTTTTTCTTTTTTTTTTTTTTTTTTTTTTTATTTCAATAACCAATTTATGGGTCAAGCATATGTTTTTATTTCAGGTAGCATCTTTCTAGACCTGTCAGAAAGCTTGAAGAAACTATACTGTCAAAATTAAGTTGTTCTTTCTTACTAATTTCCTTTAGTATTGAGTTTGGTAGCTGCTGAGCTACAAGAGTGGTTTCTGTGAGAAGCTCTCATAAGCTTTCCCTCTGTCCAGTAAAGCCAAAGCCAGCTGACTCCAAGACAGACCCGCTGCTGGCCAAGGCCAAGCCCATCAGCAGGGGTGGTAGAGCTTCTGGGACAATGTAGTTAAGAAGGGGATTGAAAAACACTGCATAACAGCAGCCAGAAGAGAGAAGCAAGAATAATATGAGAGAAAACAACTTTGCAAACACCAAGGTCAGAGAAGAAGTTGAGGGAGGAGGTGCTCTAGGTGTTGGAGCAGATTCCCCTTCAGGCTATGGTGCAGACCATGATGAGGCAGGCTGTCCCCCTGCAGCCCATGCATGTCCATGGTGGAGCAGATATCTACCTGCAGCCCATGGAGAAGATGGGTGCCCAAAGGAGTCTGTGACCTCCTTCCCTGTGGGAAGCCCATGCTGAAGCAAGTTTGTGAAGATTGCAGCTTATAGGAAGGGCTGCTGGAGCAGAGGTAGAGACAACATGTGATGAACTGACTGCAGCCCCCATTCCCTGTCCCCCTGTGTGACATGAGGGGAGGAAGGAGAGAAACTGGGAGTGAACTTGGGCCTGGGAAGAAGGGTGAGGTGGGGGAAAGGTGTTTTAAGATTCAGTTTTATTTCTCATTAACCTACTCTGTTTCAACTGTTAATAAATTAAACTAATTCCCCCAAGTTGAGTCTGTTTTGCTCATGGCAGTAATTGATGAATGATCTCTTCTTGTCCGTACCTCAATCCACTAGCATTTTCTTCCATTTTCCCCTCCTTGTCCAGTAAGAGGAGAAGTGATGTAGCAGCTTGGTGGGTACCTGGCATTCAGACAACTTCAACCCACCACACCCTCTCTTCCAGAATTGCAGAAACAGCTGCCAATGGCATAATTTATATATGCAGATATACAAAACCTTTGTAAAACATACCTTTTCTATACAGATGCTTTCTGCTCAAGTAAGAGCATCCATTTCTTAATCGGTTTATGTTATCATGTTTCTGATGATATTAGAAAGCTCCTTACATATTGTCCTACAGGAAATTATTGCATGAAAACCACATTAATAAGCAAAACCTCAGAATCATCTTTTGGCTTGGTAGAAATGGATATAATCTAAACGCAGAACACCAATTTTGGAATATAGAATTTTGATTCCAATTTCCACATCTATTTCACTATTACAAAAACACCCTATGTGGAATGGACACAATAAGGGTCTACAATCCTTTCATCATCTTTGTGTCCCTCCTCTGGACTTCTTCCAACAGCCTCATGTCCTTTTTATGTTGAGGACACCAGAACTGCATACAATACTGCAGGTGAGGTCCACGAGAGCAGAGTAGAGGGGCAGGATCACCTCTCTCGACCTGCTGGTCACACACCCCTTGATGCAGACCAGGATACGGTTGGCTTTCTGGACTGCAAGCACACACTGCAGTCGGCTCATGTTCATGTTCTCATCGACCAACACCACCAAGTCCTTCTCCACAGGGCTGCTCTCAATCTCCTCTTTGCCCAACCTGTAGCTGTGCCTGGGATTGCTCCCACCCAGCTGGAGGACCTTGCACTTGGCATGGTTAAACTTCATGAGGGTGGCATCAGCCCACCTCACAAGCATGTCAAGGTCCCTCTGGATGCCATTCCTTCCCTCCAGCACATCCACTGAACCACACAGCTTGGTGTCATTGGCAAACTTGTTGAGGGTGCATTCATTCCCACTGTCTATGTCAGTGACAAAGATGTTAAACAAGACTGGTCCCAACACTGATCCCTGAGAGACACCACTCATCACTGGTCTCCAGCCGGACACTGAGCCATTGACCACAACTCTTTGCATGCGGCCATCCAACCAGTTCTTTATCCACTGAGTGGTCCTCCTATCAAATTGATATCTCTCCAATTTAGAGACAAAGATGCTGTGTGAGAGAGTGTTGAATGTTTTGCACAAGTCTAGGTAGATGACATCAACTTCTCTACCCCTGTCCATCTGTTCCGTAGCCCCATCATAGAAGGCCACCAAATTGGTCAGGCAGGATTTCCCCTTAGTGAAGCCATGCTGGCTGTCACCAAGCACCTTGTTGTTTTTCATGTGCCTTAGCATGCCTTCCAGGAGAATCTGCTCCAAGACTTTGGCAGGCACAGAGGTGAGACTGACTGTTCTGTAATTGCCCGGGTCATCCATTTTCCCCTTCCTGAAAATGGGGGTTATATTTCCCCTTTTCCAGTCTTATGGATCTTCACCTGACTGCCATGATCTCTCAAATATGATGGGCAGTGGCTCAGCAACTTCACTCACCAGCTCCTTCAGGACCCGCAGATGGATTTCATCAGGTCCATAGACTTGTGTACACTCAGGTTTTTAAGATGGTCTTGAACCAGATCCTCTGCTACAGTGCGCCCAAGGTCTTCATTCTCACAGTCCCTGTGTCTGACTTCCATGTCTTGGGTGGTGTGGTCAGAGCATTTGATATTGAAGACAAAGGCAAAGAAGTCATTCAGAACCTCAGCCTTCTCCAAATCCTGTGTAGCCTGTCCATCAGATAGCTTCCGGAGGGGTCCTTGGTTGTCCCTGATATGTCTTTTATTTGCGATGTACCTATAGAATCCCTTCTTGTTATCCTTAACATCCCTTGCTAAGTTTAATTCTAAGTGGGCCTTAGCTTTCCTTACATGTTCCCTATCTTCCCGGACAACAACCCTGTATTCGTCCCAGGCCTCCTGCCCTTGCTCCCACCTTTTATAAGCCTCTTTTTTTCCTCCAAATTTTTCTCAGCAGCTCCTTATCCATCCATGGAGGTCTCCTGGCCCTCCTGCTGCACTTCCTTCTAGTTGGGACGCAACACTCCTGAGCTTGTAGCAGGTGATCCTTGAATACCATCCAGCAGTCTTGGGCCCCCCTGCCCTCCGGGGCTATATCCCATGGAACCTTACTAATCAGGTCCCTGAAGAGGCCAAAGTCTGCTCTGTTGAAGTCCAGGGCAATGAGTTTGCTGCATGCTCTTCTCACTGTCCTGAGGATTTTGAATTCTACCATCTCATGATCGCTGCATCCAAGGCTGCCCTGGAGCTTCACATTTCCAACAAGCCCTTCTCTTGGTGAGCACAAGGTCAAGCATGGTACCTCTCCTTGTTGGCTCCTCTATTACTTGCAGAAGGAAGTTGTCTTCCACACAATCGAGGAACCTCCTGGATTGCTTATGTCAGGCCGTGTCACTGCTCCAACAGATGTCTGGGTGTTTGAAGTCCCCCATGAGAACAAGGGCCTGTGAGCTTGAGACTTTTCCTATTTCTCTGTAGAGGGCTTCATCCACAGTCCTCTTGATCAGGCGGTCTGTAACAGATCCCCACAGTTATGCCTCCCATTGCTGTTTTCCCTTTAACCCTGACCCACAAACTCTCTGTTAACTGCTCACCTGTTCCCAGAGAAAGTTCCATATTCTCCAGCCTATCCCTAACATAATGGGCAATTCCCCTTCCCTGTCTACCAGGCCAGTCTTTCCTAAAAAGCCTGTAACCTTCCATCCCAACACTCCAGTCATAGGAGCCATCCCACCATGTTTCTGTGATGCCTATTATATCATACCCCCACAGATGGGCACACATCTCTAATTCCTCTTGTTTTTCCCATGCTACGGGCATTCATATAGAGACACCTGAGCTCCAAATGAAGCCAGCTCTTTGGTTGGAGCAGCTGGGGGAAACTTGAGGCCCCCGCACATCTTTCCTCCTTCAGAGGGCACACAATATCCATATCACACTAAAGGGAGTAAGGGTCATTTTGGTGATGGAAAGTACACTGGTGCCATGACAGGTGCCTTCATAATTAACAACCATTTCTCAGAGGCAGATAACCAGACTAACAAAACACAGCCAATGAAAACTTAAATCAGATACAAAGAAGCAATTCTCTTCAATGACAATAAGATAATATTTTGATATTTGGCAGAGCATTATAGGGTATCAGAGCAATCAATACTGTACACCTGATTCTGTATGAGTGGCTACTGTGCAGCTGGTCATTTTTGTGCTAGTGTTACACACATTTTAAAGACAGTTCCGCTATGCTGTCAGTTAATGTAATTTCATTAGGCTTTTAACACAATTGTAACAACCAGTGTAGTTCTGTGTTCTCTGCTATTATCTTGTTCTGGTAACTTCAAGGCTATGACTGTCTTGCACTCCTAGGGACATATGCTACATTCTTGTGACTGTTTAGTTACATGTTTTTATACAGCTCATATATAGTTCAGTTATATAGCTCAGTATGAAAACAAAAGTGTTTTAAGTAGGTAGATTGAGTGCACATACAATAATTTCTCAGTAACTTGCCAGTATATAACTACAGAAATATTATTAGTATGGGTTGCATCTCTTTTATTATACTGCTTTTTGTCAAGGTCTAAAAATTTGTCACAAACTGCTGCTATTTGATGATGTAACTGATACTGACTTGCATAACAAGAATTTAAATGAATTATAAGATTTAGAGGAATTATTTGCAAACAACCATAATTAGTATGGGAGCTTTTACCAGGTAAATCTTATACTGTAAATTAGTGTGACCTAATAGTTAAAATGTTCTACCCTTTGCATTATTTCTCCCCTTAGGAAAGATCTGAGAGCAAAAATTAGAACACTGAAGATCATTTTTATGGAGATGCTATGCCTGACACAAACACTGTTTACATCACGTAAGACAAAGCTTTGCTGAATTAGAATAGGCATGCTGGGAATGGACTATTTGTTAGGGACTGTAGTGACAGGACAAGGGGTAATGTGTTAAAACATGAACAGGGGAAGTTTAGATTGGATATAAGGAAGAAATTCTTTCCCGTTAGAGTGGTGATGCACCAGAATGGGTTTCCCAGGGAAATTGTGAATGGTGGTGTTCAAGGACATTTTGGACAGCGCCTTGGGTGGCGTGGTTTAGTGTGAGGTGTTCCTGACCATGGCAGGGGGTTGGAACTAGATGATCTTAATGTCCTTTCCAACCCTAACTATTCTATTATTCTATGAATTAATTTATTTAAGGTGTTTAACAATGGCAGAACTTAAAATCTTTCACTAATTGTGTCTCCGTGAGGTAGTCTCTACACATGTTTATGTTAAATTCCAAGCCACATTGTTCTTCTGAAAATACCAACCAAAGCCTCAATTCCAAAAACCCCCCACAGTTTTAAAAGCCTTAGCACAGTTTTTTTCTGACAAGTCATTCTTCAGTTCTTTTTTGATATCTGAGCTGCACAAGTAAAGCTTTTTGATTTATCATTTGTACCATGCTGTTGATTGACATGTGACAGTCATAATTTTGGTAACTGATAGCTTAAGTGAGTTCTTCAGAAGAAAGCTATGGATGTTAGATTTTCTAAATTATTCCTTTACATGATTTGACTTACTTTTGATTCTTTGCTGTGATTGGATCTGTTCCACTTTCTTGCTCTAGCTATTACTCTATCCTTTATAATTGTACCAGTAACAATAGCCTAAACAGAACTTCATGAAATCAGAGAGATTCATCCTCATCTGAATGAAGGTTCTTCTTCCAGCCACCTAGCCATGATCTTTTATTATCCCAAACAAGTGATGTCTAAATCATGACACTGGCTGAAACGTGTTTTTCAACTTTTTCCCATCTTGAATAGCAAATATACCAGTAATCTGCCCATTAGCAGAAAAATGCTGGCATTGCTGTGGCACACCAACATTTAGTATCAAAGTATTTATCAAATTGCGTTATGTTTGAAAGAGGAGAATGTATAATGGATTTGTTACCATGAATCAGTAGCTGGAAGACATGCATTTTTACTACAAAAAACCCCACCATCATAATTATCACAGATACTGGCAGTTCTAGAAGAAAGGCTAACAACTGAAAGGTTGTAGGATTCCAGCTATTTGAGACAAGGCTTTCAGAAGAAAAAATTGCAGCCTATCGGAACAATAGTGTGAAAGAGATTGTGTATCTTCTCTGTCAGCTGAATTTGTTACTTCACTTCAAGCCACTGGTTTTAATGGACAGGATTTTAACTGATTTCTATATTTCTAGTGCCTGACCAAAGATCTCTTCTTTAGTATTTAAAAGAACATAATTATATTATTTTTAATGCCAATTCTAATATAAAAAAAATAACATATTCTATTGATAGGAATAAAAAGCAGAGAGTTGTGGTGTTATCTTTGTTCAATCAAAAATGTTGTTTTCATAATGTTGAATTAATAGTACTGAATCTGGGAATGTTTTCAAAATCTGATACACTTTTATGTGCTTCCAAGTTTCATTTCTTCATGATGATCCAACTGGAGAACTGCAGACTCTTTTTGAATGCATATTTACAATTATAGAATACTTCTTTGGAAGCCCAGACACTGTGAAATCTTTCTTGACATACAATATTCACTAAGTCTGAAAGCATTTGAAATGTCTCTGTTAATGGATAAACACTCCGTCTGAAGATTGAAAGTGTGCTTCCTGCAGAAAGTGATGTGCACACGAATAAGCACAAACTGCAGCTATGAAAACAATCCACTCTCAAAGCAATCAAAAGGAAAAAAAGCTCAGACTATATGACCCTCGACTGAAAATAAAATATTAGTTTTATTTAGTATTTGACAGTCTTTTCAGAGATGCACCAGTTTCAATCAACAAAGGATAACACCTATAAAAAAAAAAAAAAAAAAAACAAAAACAACATTTGGGTTATNAGGAAAAAAAGCTCAGACTATATGACCCTCGACTGAAAATAAAATATTAGTTTTATTTAGTATTTGACAGTCTTTTCAGAGATGCACCAGTTTCAATCAACAAAGGATAACACCTATAAAAAAAAAAAAAAACAAAACCAAAACAACTCTTGGGTTATTAGGAGCACAGAATAGAGAGTTAAAACCAGTATTGAAAATACCAAATTCCACTTTAAGACAAAGCAAGATACAGTTTGATGTGGATGAAGGTCCCTTGTAGTTAGTAATAAGACATGTGGAGACTCTAGGCCAGTAAAACAACATACAGACCATTGCTTTTATAATGTTTTATAACAGTTATATTGTGATTATAATCACTTAAAAGTTATTAGTTATAAGGACCAGTTTCAAAAATGGTATACAACTGTATGTGATGTACATCCTGGTTTCAGGCATTTAATAGCCATTTCCATTTTTTAATTTGAATTGAGAAATAGACATATTGTAATTTCAGCTTATCCTTTCCATTTTAGTCCATTATGTGTTTACTCTAAACATTCTTTTCAGCAACGCTTCCCTTATTTCAGAATTTATGCCAATTGAAGTTTACACTACATAATGACATTCATTGTGGTCACAAACAAATGCCTCTGTAGAGAGACAGTAACATATGTAATATATATCTAACAATAACATATCTAACATGTTGCTAACATAGCTAACACTGTAGATGCAATAATAGGAGAATTTTATTTTATAGATGCACTTACCATGTGCCAGATATCCAAGAGTGGTCTCTCTTGCCAAAACAGATAAAGCAAGCTGTTTGATTTATATGTTTGCATGTCTTGGTCAGTTATAACAATCTTAATATACCCTTTTCATCTAATGATCACAATGAATGCTCAGCATATTACAAAGACCTGAAGAGAAGGAAAACAGCGTTATAGGAGAAATATATGTTAGGAGTTATTCACCATTCTGCAAGATACTACTTAGCAGAGAGGCACCACCATGAATGCCCTTTATTCCATTTCCTTTTCACTTTCCTCTGTTAACGCAGGGCAAAGACATTTCAAGGACTGAAGAAAAGGTGAAATTTTAGAATATGTCACAATATAATGACATCTTTCTTAAACCTCTCAGAATAGAGTATTTGCATATCTGCACTGGTTGGTTCAGTTCTTCCCCTTTCTAGATTATTTCACCAGAGCTCTTCTTTCTTACATTACTAATAAAAAAAAAGAATAAGGTAATCATACCTGAGATATTCCCTTCCATTTCCAGTTCTTCCCTTTCTACAGAAATAAATTGCACTAAGTTCTTTAAGATAAACACACAGTTAAAAATAAAATTCCATGCTTTGTTTACAAGCTAAAAAGTTTATCCAAAAATATTTAATCATGATTTTGTCTAACATGCTTTTCTCAAAGGATTTCAGCCTTACTTATTCATGTAGAGCTCTAAAATGTATTATTTTTAATGCAAAACTAATGAGATATACTGTTTACAGCACTTCTAGTATTCTGTGTTGTCATGATAAGTAGGAACAACAACTATATATTATCCTTTTCATTGGTAGCTGCATAACTGGTGTGATAGCAAGAACATTTTATCTGTCTCTGGGTTTGAAAACTGAACAGCAATAGCTTTGGCAAGGAGCTTGCGGAGTACTGTGAAGACTTTCGAACACAGTACATAATTCAGACTCCACAGTATTATTTTCTGTATAGCTGGTTAATGTTTAGTGTTGAGGTAAAGCAATTTCCCTGCTCTAACTCCTTCCAGTTCAGTCAAATCTCAGTGTCTAGACAAAGTTCTCTGTCTGGCAAAAGCCTTCACTTCATTTTTTTGTTTGTTTGTTTGTTTGCTTGTTTTGTTGAGAGCTTTCAAATGTCTGTTTGACAGATCGAGAGTAAAACATAGCATTAGGAGAAGATTGGCTGAATGATCTTTACAGGACTGAAAATGATGAAAATAGATGTAAGAGAGTTCTGAAAAAAAGTAAATGCTCCCATGCACTATTTTGTTCTGTTGGACATGAGGAGTAGAGCCTATTTCTCTGTGTGTTCAAATTTCTAGAAGAGAAAAAAATGTTATTTGTATGTGAAAAATAGTAGTGTCCCACGCAAGATTTACTGTGATAAATTCATCTTCAAAATAAGATATGTGAACAGGATCAGCTAGGTTGGAAAAGACCTATAAGATCATTTAAAACATTCTTGATATTTTCTCTTTTTTTTTGGATATTTTCTTTGTAATCAAGATTCATCAGCATCCTTGACATTGACATGGAATGGAATATAGGTTATTCTGAACTGCAATCAGAATTTTTCTTTTCTTTTTTTCAGAAGTAAAAGGGTTACTGTTGAAGTGCATGCTAATGTTAAATTATTTCTAACAGTCTTACAGATTTTCACAGTGTTTATAGGAATCAGAAAAGACATTTTCTCTAAAAACCTAAGAATCGTAGAATCATAGAATAGTTAGGGTTGGAAGGGACCTTAAGATCATCTAGTTCCAACACCCCCTGCCATAAGCAGGGACACTTCACACTAAACCATGTCACCCAAGGCTTCATCCAAGCTGGCCTTGAACACTGCCAGGGATGTAGCACTCACAACCTCCCTAGGCAACCCATTCCAGCATCTCACCACCCTAACAGGAAAGATTTTCTTCCTTAGATCCAATCTAAACCTCTCCTGTTGAAGTTTGAACCCATTACGCCTTGTCATATCACTACAGTCCCTAAGGAAGAGTCCCTCCCCAGCATCCCTATAGGCCCCCTTCAGATACTGGAAGGCTGCTAGGAGGTCTCCATTCAACCTTCTCTTCTCCAGGCTGAACAGCCCCAACTTTCTCAGTCTGTCTTCATATGGGAAGTGCTCCAGTTCCCTGATCATCTTCGTGGCTCTCCTCTGGATTTATTCCAACAGCTCCATGTCCTTTTTACATTAAGGACACCAGAACTGCACACAATACTCCAAGTGAGGTCTCACGAGAGCAGAGTTGAGGAACAGGATCACCACTACTCTGTCCATGTTGTTTACAATTGGACATTTCAGAAATGAAGTAAGGTGTTTGTTTAGCTTTTATTACTGGTGTGGACTCTGTAAAACCAGTTGTTTGTAAACTTCACCTGCCTTTTTTACTTGTTTTATTTACCTGAAGAATCCATGCTGCAAAGCAGTCTTTTACATGGATTCATCCTACTGACTTTAAGCACACCATTTAAGATTGCCCTTCACTGTTTGCACTATTTTTAAAAACAAATGTGAATCAAGGTAGATGCTGATTACCTAAAACATACAGCCATCTGAAGAAGCCTAGGATGCTTATTCTCTAAAATGAGGTGTCATGAATAGATATTCGTAATTGTACTGGATGACTCTGAGTCATATCTTACAGTAACAGCTGGACTTGATAAATTTCACTGACAACTGACATGCTGCATAGAAGTATAAAGTATTTATATCTTCAGGTACAACCAAGGCCTGAATATACATCTGAGGCATTCCTATTTATGTAGATGAATGCGTTTAATACTGCGAAGAATTGGACAAACCGTGGATGTAAAGATGAAGTCAAGGGCACATCAGAAAGTGAAAGTGCTAAGGGTGGCGGACTGTAATCACATGAGAACAGAAATTACTTTCTAAGGAAGATGTCAAAGTACTAATGATACATAGCAAATTACATTGGTGAGTTATTTGAAATGATGTGACTTATCACAACAGCAAATTGCACCAATGCAAGAGTATTTGTAAAATTAGGACTTCACAGAAAGTCTATCTAATAGTAACTTGTGTCCTTACAACAATAGAAAACAAAATGTTAGTGAGACTATTTGAGGGAAAAGAATTAAATTACTTTTCAGTAAGCTACAGCTCTTGACTCATCAGTGTCCATCATTTCACAGATTCTAGAACTATCATGAACAAGGTGACACTGACAAGAACTTTTAAACAGTTAAGCACTAAAATGTATTTTATAGATTAGCAGTAGTTCTCACCAAATAAAACATTGTATTTTCAATCTCAATCTTCTAATCTATCTTAATGAATTTGTAATCTTAGTTGAATGACCTAATATTTTCTTTTTGTAGAGAAAATTTTAATGAGATAAGCAAATGATGTGTGTTGCATGGTACAACTGAAGCATTAAAAAAATTAGTAATAATGATCACATGTACTATATATATTGAAAATTAAGCCTCGCTAAGTTTTTAGTAAAGTCATCATTCCCTTATCATTAATCACTAAAGCTTATTTTTGCCCAGTCAATATAAGGCAGTCAAGGACAACTGTTTTAAATTTGTCCTTGCTTGTAACTTACTGCATAAGAAGTTTCTCATAATTTTTCGTTGACTAATGTAAAAGAGTACTATGCTATGTATTATTATAATGTGCAAAATATTTAGTAAGATGAATAGAATTTTCAGTCTAAAACCAGCTTGTGAAATATTAGCAATCACACTGTCATATTTTAGTAAGGATGAGTTTGAAGTACCAGTATGGGAAGATACAACCAAACATTTCATATCCTTGGAAATACCCTATAAAATAAAGTGCATAGGAAGTCTACCTACCTGAGCTAATGAGAAAAATTTCACTGCACCTCAAGAGTTTAATATTGTTAGAGGGGCCATTGATGCTTTTTCTGGGGATTTTGATTACAAAATCGAAACATTTGTATCTATTGATGTTGTCTAAACCAGTAAGTCTTCTTCAGCCTGTTCTGGATTTTGGAGATTAAAAATCTGGGTCTTCACCTTCCTCCACAAAAAAAAAAAAAAAAAAAAAAAAAAAAAAAAAA
>NDXB01022561.1:16029-60291 GCA_002631895.1 Agapornis roseicollis
AAAAAAAAAAAAAAAAAGGAAAAAGAAAAAAACCATAAAATTCAAAAGTCTCCTATTATTCTGTAGTTCTTAGCTGTAGATTAATGTAGCGCTCTGAAGCTAAGAGGAACAAATTCAACATTTTTTATACCCATGATTTGCTACAAATATATGGCATCTACATAGAGCACACAACCATATAAATACACACACTCATTATCCCAGGTTTAATTGTTGTTTCTCTTAATCATAATACATTTGATTTTTGCCTGTTTATGAGAATATAAATGCTGCTATTTTTAAAGTGCAGGGATAAGTAGCTTAGTTTTTAGCTTCTTATTGAATAACATAGTAATAAGTTGAAGTATTAATGCAAAAATGGTGAGTTGCAATTATGAGGACTTAAAATAGAGTTCATAACTCTTTTGAGTATCTTTTTAACACTTTAATGCCATTGTTCTGCATGACTACAGATACATTTCAAAAAAGTCTGAAGTATTGAAACACATAGCCATTGCAAGTTATTAGCATAGGTTTTTTTGAATAATAGGTTTTCTGTATAATTTTCACAGTTCTGTTTCTGAAAAGTGAGTATCTATGAGTAATCCATGTATTTTTCTAAGGAGGTAAGCAAAGCTTTATCAATAAGAAGAAACTGAAGTTTCTCATATGATGCAAATGAGGTAGCTTTTGTGAATCTGCTTTCTTTTCCTCCATTATTTTTCCTTCAATTTCTTTCTAGTCTTTAATCTTCTATTAAAGTTTCTGTTGTTACAGGGTCTCTTTAAAACTGAGGTAAATGAAATGAGTTCAGTATTGTTTTTTTTCCTGATTGTAATATGATGTTCTACTTCATCTTCCTCATGTAACTATTACACATTAACCTTTATATCTGACTTCAAAATTTAGAAGAATAACTGCAGTTTGTGCATTTTAGCAGTTCTCCTTACTTCTTAAGGGAATAAAATTTCTGTTTGAACTTCTGTTTATTTCTGCTTTTCCAAAACACTGCTTGAGTGCTGGAGGACTTGACATACATTCTTATAAGATCTTTTCTTCCCATTTTGGTTTTTAGATTAAACCTTTAGTTTCTATATATTTCTCCTGGTGCTACAATCTATCTTCTGGTGATGATTAATGAGAATTTTGAATAACAGCATGGTTTTGTCATAAATTTTTAATTAAAAAAAAGAAAAAAAGAAAAAGTTTGGTTAACATTTAGTAGGAAACAACCCTGAAAAATACCTGTGGTTGTATCATTAATGCTGACTAGTGCTGTCCTGGGTTCAGCAATTGCAGTCAGTTTTTCTCCTCCTTAGTAGCTGGTGTTTTGACATAACCTGGGAACAAGGCTGATAATACCGATGGTTTTGGTTGTTGCTAAGCAATGTTTGCCCTGACCAAGGACTTTGTGAGCCTCATGCTCTGCCGGGGAGGAGGGGATGCTGGGAGGAAACAGGGACAGGACCCAAACTGACCAAAGAGGTATTCCATACCATAGCACGTCATGCCCAGAATGTGACTGGGAGTTATCCGGAAGGGCTAGCTCTCTGGGGTGTTGGAGGAGGGAGTCGGTTGGTGGTTGGTGGGGTGTCGTGAGTTATCTGTTGATGGCTGGTGAGATGCTGTACTCTTTTCCCTTGTTGTTTCCTTTATCATTATTATTATTGGTGGCAGCAGCAGTGATTTTGTGTTATACTTTAGTTACTAAACTGTTCTTATCTCAACGTGTGGGAATTGCATTCTTTTGATTCTCCTCCCCATTCCTCTGGAAGCAGGGGAGGGCGAAAAAGGGGTGTTCAGTCAGTGAACAAGCTGCATGGCTGGGTTTAAACCACGACAAGTGCTAATGAACCATTCTTTGTCACACTAACCAGCAGATTCTAGAAACTTCAAGAGCTGATATATTTTTTCCTATGCATATTAAGGCATATACTGACCTAATGGTGACATCACAATTATAACCAGCCTTCCTTCTTAATTTACCAATTAAATCCCAAAGTAGATATTTAAACTTGAGAAGGCAGGTACATTTTCATCTTTTTCCTAGTTTTTTTTTCCAAAGGGCTGTGTCATTTCCCCCACACTGGCTTTGCTTCAAAAACTTGCACTGAAAATAATTTGTATCCATCTCTGTTGTTCGTGCTTAAGTACACAAGTCAGGCTTAAGAACACTTCTTTTTGTAATTTTTTTTATTTTTTTTAAAATTTTACTCTTTCTTAATAGAACTGTCACTAAGGTACTGAACATCACCACCATCATGCTCTATCTCAATATATAAAGCAACTATTGAAAAGATATAANTTATCCATATTCTTTGACCATCTCTGTTGTTCATGCTTAAGTACACAAGTCAGGCTTAAGAACACTTCTTTTTGTAATTTTTTTTATTTTTTTTAAAATTTTACTCTTTCTTAATAGAACTGTCACTAAGGTACTGAACATCACCACCATCATGCTCTATCTCAATATATAAAGCAACTATTGAAAAGATATAAAAACATTAAAACATGTAAAAAAACCACACATGTATAAAAAAATTAATATTTATTTAGAAACCATTGTTCACACATTTGAAATTATAGTGAAAGATTTTAGACACTTTGCAGGAGATAAAATATACCAAAAAAAACCCAGCTGTCTCTAGAGCTCAGTCTACTGGCATGAACAATTAGAGTGAATGTGTCACATAATGGCAAGAATGAGCTGCAAAACAGATAAATTATTAATAGTTGCTTGATCAAAGAGAGAAAAAAATGTTCTCGCTCTAAGGCAGCGAAGCATATGACATCACTCTTCCTTTAACACATTCAATAATAAAAAAGGGGAGGAAGTTAAAATTTGCACTGAGAAAAAAACCTACATATAATTTATGGTTGAAATATGGTTGTACAAAGACATAGTATGTGTATATATATATATACACGCACATATATATAGTTAACATAAATATAAGTTACATAAAAACCTACATATTGTTTCCATAATTTTCCATATATATAAAAATGTGTAGGTATAATAATAACACATAATTAAATATTATAAATTAAAAAGAAAATTATTATAAATTAAATATAATTCAATATTATAACTACAACAATTATATAGAAAGATGTATTTTCCATATATTTATATATAAGTCTATCTATCCATATATATCTTACATAGATTAAAGAAACTTAACCCCAGATGGGCATGTGTATCACTTTGGAGTTTGATTATGCTCTCTGCATAATCTCCACAGACCTTGTATCAGTAGAAGCTGAAGATCATAGAATTACAGAATCATAGACTATTTAGGGTTGGAAAGTACGTTAAGATCATCTAGTTCCAACCCCCCTACCATAGGCAGGGACACTTCACACTAAACCATGTCACCCAAGGCTCTGTCCAAAAGGGCATTGAATACTGCTGGGGATGGAGCACTCACAACTTCCTTGAGCAACTCATTCTAGTGCCTCACCACCCTAACAGGAAAGAATTTCTTCCTTAGATCCAATCTAAACCTCTCCTGTTGAAGTTTGAACCCATTACGCCTTGTCATATCACTACCGTCACTAATGAAGAGTCCTTCCCTCTCCAGCATCCTTGTAGGCCCCCTTCAGATACTGGAAGGCTGCTATGAGGTCTCCATGCAACCTTCTCTTCTCCAGGCTGAACAGCCCCAACTTTCTCAGTCTGTCTTCATATGGGAAGTGCTGCAGTCCCCTGATCATCTTTGTGGCTCTCCTCTGGATTTCTTCCAACAGCTCCATGTCCTTTTTACGTTAAGGACACCAGAACTGCATATAATACTCCAAGTGAGGTCTCATGAGAGCAGAGTAGAGGGGCAGGATCACCTCCTTCCACCTGCTGGTCACACACCCCTTGATGCAGACCTTGATGAGACGGTTGGCTTTCTGGACTGCAAGCACACACTGCAGTTGGCTTATGTTCATGTTCTCATTGACCAACACCACCAAGTCCTTCTCCACAGGGGTGCTCTGAATCTCCTCTTTGCCCAATCTGTAGCTGTGCCTGGGTTGCTCCCACTCAGGTCTAGGACCTTGCACTTGGCATGGTTAAACTTCATGAGGGTGGCATCAGCCCACCTCACAAGCATGTCAAGGTCCCTCTGGATGCCATTCCTTCCCTCCAGCGTAACCACTGAACCACACAGCTTGGTGTCATTGGCAAACTTGCTGAGGACGCATTCAATCCCACTGTTCATGTCAGCGACAAAGATGTTGAACAAGACCATTCCCAACACCGATCTCTGAGGGACACCACTTGTTATTGGTCTCCAGCCAGACGTTGTGCCATTGACCACAACTCTTTGCATGCAGCCATCCCATCTTGCGTGCAAGATCCCTAATGTTTGTATGAAGGTATTTTTGGTAGACTGTTACTAGACAGACTACTAGACTGTTACTGTGACAGCACTTTCTTATGGAAAGAGTATTATTTTTTTTTTTTTTTGTCAGAAAAATGGAATCACAGAATGGTCTGGGTTGGAATTGACCTTCTAAGGTCACATATTACAACCTCCCCTGCTGTAAGTATGGACATCTTCAGATAGATTAGGCAGCCCAGAGCCCTGTACAACCTGACATTTAGTATATCCAAGGATGGTGCAACCACAGCTTCTCTGGGCAACTTGTTCTAGTGCCTCATCACTCTCATAATGAAGAATTTTTCCCTAATATCTAATCTAAATCTACCCTCTCCCACTTTAAAGTCATTTATCCTTGTCCTATCTTTACATGGCCTTGTGAAAAGTCCCTCTCCAGTTTCTTGTAGGCCCCCTTAAGGTACTGAAAGGCCACAGTAAAGTCTCCTTGGAGCTTTCTGTTCTCCAGACTGAATAAACTCAACTCTCTCAGCCTGTCTTCATAGAGGAGGTGTTCCAGCCCTTTAAACATCTTCATGGCCCTCCTCTAGGCTTCTGTGTCCTTCTTGCGTTGGAGGCCTCATTTTAAATCAGTCATTCTTTTGTTCATTACGTTTGGTAAGTTCTTGTAAAAGAGAAAAGAAGACATGGAAGCAGATTAAAATACGGGGTTGGCATTTTTTTTTAATAGGAATATATTATTGCCTTCATCTACTTAAAACATCCCTATAAAATACCTGTTGAATAAACAAACAAACAACCCTAGAAAGAAAAAACATAATTTATCAAAATCCTGCTGTAGTATCACATCTTCTGAACAGTATCACCTTCCCATCCATGCAGAAAACAAGCTTTCTTTTTTTAAAAAAAAAAGGCAGAAACAGTTGTTACCTGCAAGATGGGAAACCCTAAACACTAACTACATCCTAAAAATCTACATATTTAACCATACCTACAAATTTCACAGACCTTTCTATTAATACTTATTTTTATTCTTACTGCTTTTAAGTCCCTTGCCTTAAACAAATCTGAGACTTCTGCCGGAGGGCGTTAGTAAAGCAGAATACTCATATGGCCTCTCCTCATGCTGACCAGTGATTGCTGCACCGTGAATCTTTTAAGTTCATCACAGCTGGGCTGGATCTGGTATAATAGAAAGCAATTGTCGGGAAGTACTTAATAATCTTACTCTGTCTTTTCTTCTATTTCATACAGTGAATTAGGAGCAAATACAATTCTGTTTTCTATTCTGGAGGTAGGAGTCTATGCGGTTATGATCTTAGCAAGAGTAAATAAAATAAAATGTCCTTTCTTTTAGAAGACATTAATTTTCTTCTGTCTGTACGTAGACATCTAGTATGCTATTTAACTTGATTAATCCATTTAGCAGAGCTGACTCAGGGCTTTGCAACCAGTTAGGCAAAACTGAATTTTTCTGTCTTGCGTATGAGGTGTTAGGTTCAGTCTGCTACTTAAACTAAAGCAGAAGAAGATTGCATACACTTAAGTCAGGAGAGAGGAATGTAAATTATATCTGGAAGAATAGATTGTGTTGTTCCTATTGGGATTTTGAGGTTAGTTATTACTGGTGTTGCCAGCAGTCACACAACCTGCTGTACCACATACCTGAACTATTCCTTCAGTATCACTCATCCCAGTAATTAGCTCAGTTTTCCCGCTGCTCTAAGCAGCAACTTTACATGTCTTCCTTTTTACAAATTAGACTGACTCTTTGGATATAAAATGTGAATAAATTGTTCATTGTCTTATACATTGTAACTTATGAACTGTGCGATTGCTACCACATCTTCCTGTAGTACTAAATTTTTTAGATTTCTAGATGAGGTTCCCAGGACTGCCTATTCATGAATTTGCAAGTTGAGAAGGTATTGTCTTAGTGAACTTGAGAACCATCAGAACTGTTGCTAGTGCTCCTCCTTACATGGAGGAACAAAGTACAGTTTTAGGATGGGTGGGCACATTCCTTAATACGATTCTAGGCCCCTGAGCTGCAACAGGCTAAAATCAATGATAAACATTTTTCTATTTTTACATAACAGTTTGGCAGTTAAAGCAATAATTCAGGAAGGGATAACTTTGGAAATCCTCTTATATTCCATTCAGGCTAAGATGATACGAGTTCATATATGTAGTACCCCAAATGCCAAAATCAAGAGCTTGTAGAGAAGTTGGAATGTGCTCTATACTTATCTATGGGACCTGAGATGGAGTTTAGATAGCAATTAGGGTCTTCTGTTTGATGAAACATTTGACTGCATCTTGTCATAAGAAGGTCTCAGCTTTGGAGGAGATTCTTCTTCCTGGTTCTGGGCCAGCAAACTGCAGTTTAGGTTTTCGTTTTGTTTTATTTTTAATCCATGTGAAAAGGAAGTATTGGGAAAACAATGTAGTGATAGTCTAACATAAAATGCTTTTATATCTCAGAAGCAGTACTAAAAATGTATGGTTGCATGTATGATTTGTGATCACTAGACCTGGCTAACTGCTTTGATCATTTAGTATCATTAATAGGAAAGCCTCTAGATACATAAGAAACATGGATTGTGTTTGTTTCTAAGTGGAGTTTAGATTGCGCAGTTACTTCTTTCCCTGGACACTATTCAGATAATTTGTCTTTATTGTAGTGATAACGAGCTGAGGAAAGTAAATGGAAGCACTCACTATTTTCACTGGCTTTCTGTAGTCTTAGAAGGACATGTTATTTAATGAGATTGAATTGTCCCCAGCTGTTTTCTGTTACTTTATAAAAAAGGGGTGTGGGTGGCAAGTAATATGATTTTCCTAGGTGTGCTGAGTTGTTCTCAGAAATACTTTACTAAAATTCTGGTGAGGCAGTACACAATTTAAGAAGACTAAGCTCCCCTTGCTTAACTAAGGCTCTGTCAGAGTTGCATTTTTTTATCATCCAAATCACTGCTATTAAGCTTTAAATCAGTTAGATTCAGTCTCCAGATCTTTTTCTGCTTATCTACCTAATCTCCACTGTACGTGTGCATGAACACATGCCTAGTTCACATCTTTGATGTGTGACAGATGAAGGCTGCTGCCACTTCCCAGTTAGGCTGGCTGATAAAAAGAATGCCTCCAGTTTCCATCCACCAGGTAACTCCCAGTAAGAGAAGGGAATGCATGCAGTGAAGGCAAGTATTTATTCCTGTGCACTTTGACACCTACAAGCACAAACAAATAGATTAGCCAGTCATGTAGGGAGTATTGCCTTTTAGAGTATACCAGATCTGCTTTTCAGATAATGCAAATAAGCAAAACTGTGGTTAAATAAGATTTGATCAGGTCTAGGTTCCTGTGTTGTTTCTCAGATGTTTGTGCTGTTTTGTGGTGTTATTAGGTCAGTGTCCTGGGTTCAGCAGTAGCAGTCATTTTTCTTATTCTTAGTAGCAGCTGCAGTACTGTGATTTTGACTTCCAGCCTGGAAAGAGTGCTGATAACACCAGTGTTTTTAGTTGCTGCTCAGTAATGTTTACTCTGACCAAGGACTTTGTGATTCTCATGCTCTGCCAGGGAGGAGGGGAAGCCAGAAGGAAGCCGAGACAGGACACCTGACCCAAACTAACCAAAGAGTTATTCCATACCGCAGCACATTGTGCCCAGTATATAAACTGGGGGCAGATCACTGTTCACATCGGGCTGTGTATCGGTTGGCAGGTTGTGAGCAGTTGTATTCTCTTCCCTTGTTATTTCCTTTATCATTATTATTATCGGTGGCAGCAGTAGTGGTTTTGTGTTATACTTTAGTTACTGGACTGTTCTTATCTGGGAGTTACATTCTTTCAGTTCTTCTCCCCATCCCTCTGGGAGCCAGGGGGAGAAAGTTGGGGGGAGTGAGAGAGTGGCTGCCTGGTTCTGAGTTATGGCTAGGCTTAAATCACAACAGTCAGAAATTTCTTTCTCTCATGTTTTTTGTTTGTTTGTTTGTTTGTTTTGTTTTTGTTTTTTTTCCTCTGCTACACCCATCAATCACTCTTTATAAGCTTTTAAATGTTATGTGGAATTAATTTCTTCCATCCAGTCAGTCCTTATTACGTTTGCCACAGGCAGCTGACCTCTGCTTTGCATTCCCTTCTGCATGTCTTCAAACTGCCTCGCTCTAGTTTATGAGTTAGGTTAAATGCCAGTAGCATATTTTTCTGTTATAAGGTCAGCTTTTCTCATTTTCTCTTTAGTTTATCTGACTAGGTAGTTTTGGGGTCTACAAAACTCTCTGAATAGCAATCCCTACTATAGATTATGTAAAGTTAATTCCAAACTTTATAATACAGCACAAAAATTTATTTTATACTGAGTTTATTCTCCTTGATTTCAAATGAATTTTACAATTTACTCCGCTTATTTGAAATTTACCTCTTCTTCATAATACCTTTAATCTTTTGACTTTCACCTTGGGACATGACAAAATTTTACAATTGTACAAATCATCCACATTTTTGGTGACAGCACCTACTTTAAAATTGTGCTTGAAATACTATTTCAGTTTCATGAGGAATTGCTAGCAATGATACTTTGAAGGTTGATGTTTTGGAGGGTTGGTGGTGTTTAGGGGGAAGGGTTGTGTTTGGTTGGGGTGTTTTTAATCAGCTCTGATTTTTTCTTAGCCATTTACTCTGAATTTCCTGGATTTTATGAAGAATCATGTTAGAAATATTCTAAATTTAAATCAAGTTATGTTACATGAACATTGCCTTCTTTTTTACAAGACAAATTGTATTAACAATTTCATGTGATATCCATTTCATATCAACTCTTGAATGTTTTACTTACACAATAGTCAGGTGACCTAAATGAAGCCATAATTTCACTAGTTCTGTTTTGAACCAGATCAAAACAGCTTCCCTGATTTGATATAAGCTCCAATTCAGTATAAAAGTAAACTACAGAATCTAGACAGGAAAATTACTTCTTAATTGGGAAATTCAAGGTAAACTTTGTTAGCTGATGTAATGCTGTGAGAAACATAATTAGAGAGTTCAACTTACTTTAAACCAAAAAAAAAAAAAAAATAAAAAAATCATAAAATAGGAATCAAGCTCACTAACTGCAAATTAAGCCACTCTGATAAAACAATAAATGAGGATTTATATGATCCTTGTACATAGTCTTTTTTATTTCTTCCTACGTTTTATTCTGTCACTGATCAACTAGCCATTGCTTGATGGGGTACCCTGTTAGCTGTGCTGTGTCATCAGAGCACTGACACGCTGGTAGTTTCCAACTTTCTGAGGTAGCAGTCAGAAAGAAGTGTAAGTATTTTTTCTTCTTACCTAGATAATTAATTATCCTGAATTTTCTCATTTAAAAGACATGAGGAAAATGTGGCTAGAGTCTTTTTCCAGTCTCAGTGATGTACCTGCTAAAATAAAATCAAAAGCAAGAAAAATATAAAGAGTAGATGTAATTAATATTAAAATAATTGAAGTTTTACAAGTTGATATAAAGTTAATTAAATACTTATTAAGCATAGATGACCATGCTTCAGGATGGGAGTTAAACTACTCACTTCTGTATCTTCTCCTTTTATTCTGAGTAACTAATAGTGAAAAATCTTCCCAAGGAAACATTCAAAGTAATTATAAAATAAACAGAAAATTGAAAGCTTTATAGTAAAGCAGTAGCTATTTTCTGCTTCTGTAAATCACACATATTGAGGAAAGTTCTCTTCCTTAAGACTGCATTTGTATTATTAAAAATATTTTACAGATTAGTAGGTTAGTGTTGAATGATTTGACTTTGAATACAATCTTTAGCATGAAAACTGATATCAGGAGTTTTATCAAAAGAAGATCTCTTACTCTTGAAATCACTATCCTGGGGTTTAGCATTTTTGTTGATGGTTACTTCTGTCTTGCTACGCTATGGTGAAGTAGCCCTTTCATATGTACTGAACTTCTAAGTGAAGCAATTTAAATTGGGAAGCAATTTAAAGTTTGCCGATAATGTTGATTGGTACTTTGTCAGTGTCAGCTTTTAAGTTCTGTTCTGGTCTGCTTAATTTTTTTAAGTAACTTATTTGATTAATTGGTGCTTTACCACCAACAGTTCAGCTGGGTTTCTGCTGATAGTTAGATGGACCACTCAGTGGACAAAGAACTGGTTGAATGGCTGCACGCAAAGAGTTGTGGTCAATGGCTCAGTGTTCGGCTGGAAGCCAGTGACGAGTGGTGTCCCTCAGGGATCGGTGTTGGGAATGGTCTTGTTTAACATCTTTGTCACTGACATGGATAGTGGGATTGAGTGCACCCTCAGCAAGTTTGCTGATGACACCAAGCTGTGTGGTTCAGTGGATACACTGGTGGGAAGGAATGGCATCCAGAGGGACCTTGACACGCTTGTGAGGTGGGCTGATGCCACCCTCATGAAGTTTAACCATGCCAAGTGCAAGGTCCTAGACCTGAGTGGGAGCAACCCCAGGCACAGCTACAGGTTGGGCAAAGAGGAGATTCAGAGCAGCCCTGCAGAGAATGACTTGGGGGTGGTGGTCAGTGAGAAAATTAACATGAGTGTCGTGGTTTCAACCCAGCCACGCAGCTCATTCACTCAACCCCCCTTTCTTGCCCTCCCCTGCTTCCAGAGGGATGGGGAGGAGAATCAAAAGAATGCAACTCCCACAGGTTGAGATAAGAACAGTTTAGTAACTAAAGTATAACACAAATCACTACTGCTACCACCAATAATAATAACGGTAAAGGAAATAACAAAGGAAAAGAATGCAGCATCTCACCAACCACTGACAGATAACTTGCGATACCCCACCACACTCAACACCGACCCAAACATCTCCTCCAACACCCCAGAGAACTAGCCCTTCTGGGCATGACGTGTTATGGTATGGAATACCTCTTTGGTCAGTTTGGGTTAGGTGTCCTGTCCCTGTTTCCTCCCCGCCTCCCTTCTTCCCTGTCAGAGCATGAGAATCACAAAGTCCTTGGTCAGAATAAAACATTTGAGCAGTTACTAAAACCACTGCTGTTATCAGTTTTGCTTCCAGGTTGAGACAAAACACAGTGCTGCACCAGCTACTAAGAAGGAGAAAAACTGACTACTACTGTTAAACCCAGGACAATGAGCCAACAGTGTGTGTTTGCAGCCCAGAAAGCCAACCGTATCCTGGGCTGCATCAAAAGGAGCATGACCAGCAGGTCAAAGGAGGTGATCCTGTCCCTCTACTCTGCTCTCATGAGACCTCACCTGCAGTATTGTGTGCAGTTCTGGTGTCCTCAACATAAAAAGGACATGAAGCTGTTGGAACAAGTCCAGAGGAGGGCCACGAAGATGATCAGGGGACTGGAGCACTTCCCATATGAAGACAGGCTGAGAGAGTTGGGGCTGCTCAGCCTGGAGAAGAAAAGGCTGTGTGGAGACCTCCTAGCAACCTTCCAGTATCTGAAGGGGGCCTATAGGGCTGCTCGGGAGGGGCCCTTCATTAGGGACTGTAGTGACAGGACAAGGTGTTACTGAAAATCCGGAATAAGAAACTTATCAACACCAATGGGACGTAGATAAGCAGACACTTCTTTATTACGGCGCCGGGTGCACGGGGGATAGCTCCTCCTAACGTGCACACCTTGCACCAAAATCAAGCTTCTTACATAGAGCCTACTCATACATAAACATGTTATTTCCCAACAATCATTAACATATTCTCCTCCCATTTCCGATTCTGCGCAATAAAAGTTAGAATCCTCTAGAAGCGAGTCTGGGGTATAATTTGGGGAGGTGGTCAGTGAGTTGGTGGTCGCAATCTCCCCCTGCCAGAATTACCTTTCACCTAATTCCACGGTCTCTTTGGCAGGTAACTATAAACAGTTAAGGTTGGCTGTCTTTGCTCTCATTAATCTAGACGTTTGACGGCTACATACATTGTTCTATTGTTCTTGTTTCTACATAAGTATTAATCAGTTTGTAAATCAACTTGTACTGCATGTTTCTATCAAATCAACTTGTACTTGTTCCACTGGTTTCTATTAAATGATTTTGACCTGTCCCTTTGGTCCTGGTACAGGGCCATACAGGGGATTTCATAACAGCATCTAGTTGCTCAACAAACACACTTCTCTCTAAAACATTTCTTACAACTCTACATTATTAAAATTAAATATTATAAACTATTGATTAAATTTTAATTACCAAAATTCTAAATATCAGTAACAAAGGGGTAACGGGTTCAAACTTCAACAGGAGAGGTTTAGATTGGATCTAAGGAAGAAATTCTTACCTGTTAGGGTGGTGAGATGTTGGAATGGGTTGCCCAGGGAGGTTGTGTGTGCTCCATCCCTGGCAGTGTTCAAGGCCAGGTTGGATGAAGCCTTGGGTGACACGGTTTAGTGTGAGGTGTCCCTGCTTATGGCAGGGGGGTCAGAACTAGATGATCTTAAGGTCCTTTCCAACCCTAAATATTCTATGATTCTATGAATTTCTCTCTTCTGTGCTATTTTTCACTTGCTGAGTCTCTTTATCACTAGAATAAAAAAATGTAGTTTAAATTCAGACCTCTCCCCCCCCACTCTGCTCTTCCTTTTCTACATATATCCTAACAAACTGGTAGAGTGTGCCCTCATGTTTTCTGATGATGCAAAACTACAAGGAGTGGCTGATACACCAGAGGATTGTGCTGACATCCAGAGGGATATCAACAGGCTGGAGGAATAGGCTGGCAGGAACTTCATGAAATTCCACAAGGAGAAGTGCGAAGTCCTGCATATGGGAAGGAACAGCCCCATGCACCAGTGCGTATTGAGGACCCCCTAGCTGGGAAGCAGATAGGCAGAAAATGACCTTGGGATGAGGCCATATCTGGAGTTCTGCATCCAATTCCAGGCTCCTCAGTACAAGACAGCCATGGATGTATTAGAGAGAGTCCAATAAAGTCCCTTTAAGTTGAGGAAGGGGCAGGAGCATCTCTCCTGTGAGAAAGCACTGAGAACTGGAGAAGAGCGGCCTGGGGTGGTGGGAAAATGCAGGAGGGAGGGTATCTTATTAGTGCCTATGGATACCTGAAGGGATGGTGCAAAAAGAATGGAAGAAAGTTCTTCAGGAGATTCCATCTGAGCATCAGGAAACACTTTCTACTTTGAGCCTGACCAAGCACTGGAAGAGGTTGCCCAGAGAGGTTGTGGAGTTTTCCTCCTCAGAAATTAGACTCAGTAGTTCCAATAGCTGACTTATCTTTCTCGATACAAGTACATTTGTTTATTGCTTTTGTCAACAGATACATTTTCTTTACTATAAAGCCATCTACTCTAGTAATCACAGACACACACTTCCCACAATAAAAATGGAAGTCTGGGAGTGGGGCAAGTAATCTATTACTCATCACAGAGATAAACAATTACTTCTGCCTTCCAAACTGGTAGAAGGTTATTTGCTAGAAATCCATAAAATATCTCTCTGTTGTTTTTTGTTGTTTTGTTTTTTGTTTTTTTTTTTTAAAAATCTGGTAATCAGTAATTTTAATAACCTTATTGGATTCAAAAGACTACCTGTGAACAAGAATATTCATCAGTCTAAAGAATCAAAGTATAGCATTATGGCAGCAAAAGATTATTTTTAAATGAAACATATACAATATTTATATTGTCAAACACTTATTAAAGTTGAAGGTTGGATATCAGGAATTAAGTTTATTATTGACTCTGTGTAACATAATATCACTCAAGTATTCAAAGGTATATAAATATAATTCCCTGAAGCAGGAATTGTATAATGTATATCTGCTGTGAAACACAGTCCAGCAAATATCCTGGAAATTTTACAAGAAAATTCTACTTCTCTCAGCAAGATAACAATTTTTCAGCCAAAGTGAAAACCAAATTCTGCTCAGATAGGAAAATATGCCCACAGAGAAAATAGTTTAAAGTTATTTGGCAATAAAATGCATTTATAAAAGGCTGTTATCATAGAAGGTATGCTTAGTGTTTCAGAAATAGTTATCACAAATGAGCACACAGGTCTTCTACAAATACCAACTTTTCAACCACTGTTCCTTTCAAATGTAATGGCTTAAAATTGTAGTCATTAGAACAACTAACATTTCATGATTATGTACCATGAAAAAAATGTCAAAGAATATTGATCATAACTTTGGACATGACAAAAAACAAGTTTGGACACTTAGTCTTTCAGGTATGTGATTTGTCTAAAAATATGTACCCAATCCTGTCCTATTTACTTCAAGCAGGGTGTACTTGATCTCTGAACAGCCCAAGACTAGTAATAAAAGAAGTCTGGAAATGATGCTAGATATTTTTTCCTGATTCATAAAAGTATCTCATAACCTGTCTCTGATTAGCTGTGGTTGAACAGTTTGGAATGAGCAATTTTAGTTGAACAGAAGAGACTAGCACAGCAACTTCTCAGTGACCTGCAGTGGAAGTATGATAAGTTTGTTTTAGTCTGTTAAGCAGTCCCTCTGAAATTACTGTGTCAACAATGAACCATTTTTCTAGATCTACAAGAGATGTCCAGTGTAATTCACTGGTCGGCATTCATCTCTGTTTTAAAAGCTTTGTCTCCTTAAAATCTCAGCACAAATAAAGAGAGAAATATACCACTAACATGTAATTCAGCCCATGAACTATGATGTTTCTAAAAGCAGTTATGGACTTTGTAGTTAAAATCAGTTGATGTGAAGCTAAGTCCTCTCCACAGTGCTTTTAAGTCATTCAGCTCTTTGCTATTCATGGCAAGTATGAAATCACACAAGCAGAGGTTGTGTTTTTTTTCTCTCATGCTCTTTTTAAAAAGCTCACATCTTTCCTCTCATTTCACCTCAATTATTTTGAAACAGTTTCAGGATTACTTCAAGCACTAATCCTTTGAGAAAATGATGATAAATACTTTAAATATATTTATTAAAAAAATATATTTCATTATGGATGTGAGTTTTTTGTGTTTTATTCAGTAATAAAAATGCTATATACCAGCAATAATAACAATATATACTATATGGTATACAACTGTGTACTATAAATTGTAATACAGGTTTGGTCAGAGTGCACATATACTTAACACATTCATATAGACTGTATTCTTTTGAAGATGTCATAACATCATTTCTGAGTCAGAAAAAAATCTAATTGACCTGACTCATAATTTTATTTCTGTACAATATTGTGAAGTTATTTTGGATCACTGAAACATGTTATAAAAATTTTTCAGATCAAATGCAGCTCACTTTAGTAAAATGGCATGAAATGCTTGTAGTGTCTAAGATGAACAAAGGTTATTCTTTTGTCAGAGTGAGCCTGTCATGTTAACTTCTGTTTGGAAAGGTACGTATTTTTTTTCTCTCAATAGAACAAATTTCCATATCTTTCCTACCAAAAAACTATTTGTAGTTGTGATAATTATATATTTACTGAAAATTTGAATAAAAATGCATACAAAATGATGTATTTTGTATAGACTTAACATTATTCATGAGTGTACCACAGCCCAAAAACATATGTAAAAGAACTTTCCAAACTGTCACCAAGTTTAATTGGGCTCATAAGTATACAAGGCTGTTCTGATTTTCCTCTGAATTACTGTGGACCATAGATAATGATTCAAAAGCAGTATGCACCCTGCAGTTCACTAATTAAGATTTTTCTTTTCCATGAAGATTTTAATTCTGCTTTTTGGTAGAACCATCATATCACCTGGTCTGTTTTAACTTCAATTTTACTCTCTGCTGGGCCTTAGTGGTAATTTTAGCAAGCAACAGCAAAAGCTTATACTAATACAGGTCAAATTTTGAGCTAAAATAACTTAATAATATCCTTTTAAGGAAGGATGGTAGTCTTTCTTTTGTTTTGCTAATGACATGACATAGTAGTGCATTACTGAAAGGTAGGAAAATCTGCAGAGATTAGAAGTATTATTCATATTCACATTTCACTATAAAATCAGGTCTTCTATTTAAACACAAATCTTCCTACGAGTCTGCTGTATTTCAATGCTTGGGGAAAAAACTCAGTCTGTCAAATAGGCTCCTAACACAGCTTAAATAATATGTCAGGGTAAAATTTGCACTTGTTCTCTTTATGGACATATCTTTATGAGTGTGCTTAATACTCAGAGGAGATTTACAAATAAATAGTTAAGAGACAATGATATCTATTTTTCTCAGCCAGCAATCTGAAACTCAGAAAGTCCTCCTCAGTGTGAATAAAATGTATATGAAAATAAAATTTTACTTTATAATTGGGATATCTGAGTTTCCTGATTCTGATCCTCCTATTCTGATTTAAAATGTAGGCTGGTGTATAGTGTGAGAATGTTTCCTGTTAAAATAATTCTACTGAATTTCTGCTAGAGGTCTGTGTATGTCAGGTAGCATATAACTCTGGTTATCTAGGTCTTTGTGATAAGTGAAGTCTTAAGGCTAACATTAGCACTATAAATTGGTGCTTATTTCTCCTACTTCAGCTTTAGAAGATGACAGATTTGGATAGTTATATTTTGCTTGGGCTGGTATTTCATAAAAGGTTTTTAGGATAGATGCCTCAGAAGACAATGTGAGTCCTGCTGGAAAGTAGTGAAGGGGAAAGGGACCTGGGGGTCCTGGTGGATGGAAGGATGACCATGAGCCAGCAATGTGCCCTTGTGGCCAAGAAGGCCAATGGCATCCTAGGGTGCATTAGAAAGGGTGTGGTTAGTCGGTCAAGAGAGGTTCTCCTCCCCCTCTACTCTGCCTTGGTGAGGCCGCATCTGGAATATTGTGTCCAGTTCTGGGCCCCTCAGTTCAAGAAGGACAGGGAATTGCTTGAAAGAGTCCAGCGCAGAGCCACGAAGATGATGAAGGGGGTGGAACATCTCCCTTCTGAGGAGAGGCTGAAGGAGCTGGGTCTCTTTAGCTTGGAGAAGAGGAGACTGAGGGGTGACCTCATCAATGTTTACAAATATGTCAAGGGTGAGTGTCAGGATGATGGAGCTGGGTTCTTTTCAGTGATGTCCAGAGATAGGACAAGGGGCAATGGGTGTAAACTGGAACATAGGAGGTTCCATGTGAACATCAGGAAAAACTTCTTTACTGTGAGAGTGACAGAGCACTGGAACAGGTGGCCCAAGGGGGTTGTGAAGTCTCCTCCGTTGGAGATATTCAAGGCCCGCCTGGGCAAGTTCCTGTGTGATGTAATCTAGGTTACCCTGCTCTCACAGGGAGGTTGGACTAGATGATCTTTCAAGGTCCCTTCCAACCCTTAGGATTCTGTGATTCTGTCCCACAAAGAGAAGTCCAAAGAACTTGTTAAAAGTTGTGTATGCCCTTTACACGATATGTCCTTTATTATAGATACCTATGACTAGTTAAGTTCAATATGCCTTAGCATTATTGGACTTCTTATAATCATTGTCATATAAACAAAGGTGTTCGGAACTGTCTATTGCTATGATATTTTGAGTAATTGTAGTACATTAAGTTTTCATATCCTACACTTTTTCTTCGGGAGACTGCGTGTTTCACTAGTTATCCTTTCCAATGCAAACAGTTTCATCTAAATGTTGGCATCATGAAGAAGGTCAGAATGAGGTGATTTATTTTTTGAACACATTTTGGCAGCACACTGATAAACTTCTATTTATAAGCAAGAATATCAGTTATTTGTATTATACCACTGCAATATAATTGCTGGGAAATCTCTGACTAGTGTTTGTCTATAGTAGCACATCAGATGTTAGTAAGAATATTTTTGGGCATGGAGGCCAGCTAACATGAGATGGACCTATGCATACTAGTTAACAAAACCTCAGAAACACACAGTTTCATACAAGCTGCCTGCTGAGTGCATCACAGATCTCCCAGTTTCTGAGCAGTCCTGCAGATGGTTTGGGAGTGGGCTAGCAGCCATAACCCACAAGCCTCCCAAGTACCCTTCCAGTACTTCCACAGTATGGATGCTTTAGCTCCTGAGTGGTGATGAATTTGCTAGTGTAGCCAGGGAGTCCTTGGTATTCATGTATTCTGCTGATTGTTAATGTGCCTACTTTGAGCTGCTTGTTCTCCTGCTGGTCCACCCAGATGTCTGGTGGATTTCTTGGGTTTTTTGAATTTTTTTTTTTTGGTATAGGGGTTTTTTTTGTTTGCTTGTTTGGGATTTATTTTTTTTTCCCAGATAAGACACATGGACTCTTTTTTGCTTCATTTACTGTTAATACTATTCACTTACTGTTGCAGTTTAAACCCAGCCTGTAACTAAGTACCACACAGCTGCTTACTCATCCCCCTCCTTTTCTCCTCTCTAGGCAGGATGAGAAAGAGAATTGAAAAGAATATAAGATAACAACAGTTTAGTAATTAAAATAGAGTACAGTATAACACTACTGATAATGATAAAAAGGAAAATAACAAGGAGAGAGATCTGAAACTAAAAGGGAAATGGAATAAAATCAAACAAACAATAAACACAAGTGGTGCACAATACAACTGCTCAACACCAGCTGACTGATTCCCAGCCAGACCCGAGCAGCGATCTGGGCTTCCTGGATAACTCCCCCCAGTTTATATACTGGGTATGATGTGGTTTTACATGGAATACTCCTTTGGCTAGTTTGGGTCAGGTGTCCTGTCTCTGCTTCTTCCTGGCTTCTTGTGCCTCTCCTCACCGTCAGATCATGAGAGACAGAAAAGTCCTTGATCAGGGTAAGCTCTACTTAGCAACAAATAAATCATCAGTGTGTTATCAGCATTGTTTTCAGACTGAAGCCAAAATACAGCACCACACCAGCTGCTAGGAAGAAACATAACTGTCTCAGATGAAACCGGGACACCTATTTTGCTCTCCCTCTTTCCAGCCATGCTTGTTGGATTGTAGCTACTTGTCTGCCTAGTTCTGCTAAAGAAAGACTATGTAAGTAAAGCCACAGTGACTGCTATATTAACTTTATTTTAAGCAATTAACTCTTATCTAAAGAATTAGGCTTAAGGCTTTGCAAGCTAAAAGACTTGAAGGAAGTCTGCCTAATATATTGAATTCCCTCAGTCTGGCAATCAGTGCAGTCTGTCTGTGTAAGATGGACATAACCTGAAGGAGCTAACAGCCTCAAGTAAGAACACAGCCAGGAAAAGATGATTCTTTGTTAGGTGAAATATTTGCATCATTAAAGCGATTTGGACTGTTACAGGCCTGAAATCTTTTAGTTATCTAAAGACATCTTGAATCCCTGTAGCATCTTATCATCCATAGCTCTCAAGTAATTTTTGGGATGCGAAGTACTTTGCAGGAAAAAGAAATAAAAGTAAGGCATTGGGGTCTTTAACTTTCTCTAGTCCTTGTATAATTTTTATTCTTTGTGGTGGTAAGCATATTTTTCCACACTCAATATTGTCCATCAAACAACAGAACATTAGTATTGTATCAGAATGGCTGTTGCCAAAAGGAAAGTAATTCCATAGCTTGAGAAAGCATATACTTGTGAAGGGGTTTTGTATCACTGGTGGTTTAGACTGTGCAGCAGATACATATATTTGTGAGTAGTAAAAATAACTCTTTTGACTGCTTATATAAAAAAAATTATACAAATACTTGTCACAGGCTTAACCTCAAATTATTGCAAAGACACATGTTTATAACTTCATAAAGGCAAATAAACAGGAAACAGACACATGGAATATCAGTAGCATGATGTTTCCTGGTTTGGTTTCTTTTTCTTTTAATAATTTCAAATAAAGCTGCAAGTATTTATGCTGTCATGAGTAGTTACATCTGACCCTGCAATGAGAGTATGTAGAAATATGTGTACCTTCTGCTGAAGGCTTAAAACATGGCCCTGAGGACCACAGTCATCCTAACTTCAGCTACCTGAAAGGGTGATGACCATATCTGAGTTAATCATCCTAGGCTTCCTCTGTCACAAAGGAAGAAATTAAGCAATTCCTGAACATACTTTCTCTAATAAGTTTTAGACTTTTTCTTTAGAATGAAATTAATAATGTCCTATGAGAGCTAATTTGTCTTCATTTATTACAAATGACATTAATACAGGTAGCTCAAACTATCTGTAACACAGCTATTTACATTTGATCAAAGTAATCCCACTCCAGATTTCCAAAATAATACTTGCATTTGAGGCTTGGGATGCTGTACTACCAAGAAAAGATGGTTTCAAATTGTGTATTCAATCTCACCATTGACATATTTTGACTTGAATAATATTAATTTTTTTACAATTTTAATTAGTGTGTATATAATTCCTGATCTTTAAAATAAGCAGGCTCTAAATAATTAGTGAGATATAAATAATTCAGGTAGAAGAGAATTTGGGGGCCATAATCTGTCAATAATTAGAAATTAACATTAGACATTCCAGCCATCTAATAAGAATATTAAATATGCAGCCAGGTCAAAAGATGAAAGTAGAGATCTGACCTCCATTCAGCAACATAAATAATAAATTCATCTGTCTATCTATCTACCAATTGTCAACCTATTCCAGTCAGTCCTTTAGCCTGTTCTGTAAGTTTTGTAGGAAGAAAGAAGTCTGTAACTAGAACCATGGAACTTGAAAAAACCTTCCTTGATTGCATTTGATCTTTCAGGAGAGTCAAAAATTATTTTTTCCTTGAACTTCTGTTGATTTCCACTCTTAACTTTAGGCTATGAGTGTTGAAAATATAGTTCACCACCATGATTATTTTGTTTGCTCAAGTGTTATATACAAATGCTTTGGTTTGGTTCTGCTGTCTCAGTGTTAGAAATAACATTCAGCAAGAATAGTATGTTTTGTGTAAGGAGCTGCACAGACAATCACAAACAAGGTTTGTTTGAAAAAAAAAAATGAGCTTATTGGAAGCGGGTATGAAAATAAAATCAGTTGAACAGGATAGCTGGTTGGTATTTGGATTGTGACGGGAGTCCCTGTTGCACGAGCTCTTTCAACAATATCTTCACAAATAGCACCTACTAACTGGTCTATGCATAGCCTGTGTGAATGTTTGGGACTGCCCAAGACTCCCACTCTCTGATTCAGTTAATCAAATGCTTTGTTTGACAGTGGTTAGGAGTTCAGTCAATCATCTTGTCTCAAGTCAGTCTGCTGTTTCAGATCAGTGCGCTGCCTCATCTGTGCAGAGACTAGCTGAGGAGTTTCTAGACAACATAGGGAACTGAAGACTAAGAGCACTATGGGTGCATACAGGAACACCCCCCATGCACAGCCAAACAAGAGTTATAACTGTAGAGCAAACTGAATTTCATCCTGTGATATCTCAATCGCAGCTTAATTCCATGCCAACAGAAGTACACAAATTACTTGGGCAGGTGAGTGTGTAAAAGGTGATTCGGAGAAAACTCCAGGAACAAACTTGCCAACAAAGTTTTCAAGCTGACAAGCAGGTATTCTTTATTGCGGTGCCGGGAGACACAGGGGATAATTCCTCCTAACATATGTCCCTGTATTGCTACATAAGCCATCCTTATATAGTCCCTGGGCACACATACATATTCATGAGGCTACATATGGATTACATCGTTTTCCAGAAAGCTCCCCACATGCGTACAGAATTGTGGTAGTGGTTTCTGAAGGTCCTTTACTTCTTCCAACAATCTTCATCACTCCTGGCAGCCTTTGAAGCACACGCAGTAGATGTTTATACCAGTCTAATTGGTTCGTTAGCACCAGAGACATAAGAATCCTCCTATCCTCCTACTTCCCAGTTAGTTTAACTGTAGCCCATCCTGGACACCTGCCCTTCCAAGATACTCCTTATCCCTGTGTCCTGTTTTTCTATCCTGTTTTCTCACACTTATTTTTGTACTAAGGTCATAAGGACCTAAAACATTGCCAACTACAACAGTTTATCTTATACAAGGATTCTTGTTATGTTCTCTAACTGCTTTCTATTTTTTTTCTCTATGTATCAGAGGAGCTAAAACTAATATTCAGGGCTACTTTTTGGATGGGGAGTATTTCAGTACTTTGCAAACCTCTTTCTGGTTTCTGTATTAGACAGAATAGATGAAAATCTTAAAGCTGTAAATTGCCATCCAAACACATGCATTTATCACAATGCTAGTCCACTTCAGGAATTTATTTATATTTGTGTTTTAAAATGTGAAGAGCAATTCTGTGGGTATTTTATATGTCTAAGAGCTTGTATATACTCTCAGAGGGCTTTGAAGCTAAGGTCCTGTTCAGATTACAAATTGCAGCAGTACTTCTACTCCTATTATTATGGCCAAATTTGTCTAAATGTAAATAATTAAAAAAAATTTTAAAAAAACCCAACCGCCAGCTTTATGTCATTTGTATTAATTATATTCTGTATTCCATTTGTTTTATGTGTAATTAAATACATTTGGGAAAAGATTAATTCTTATTGTTCCTACAAGTTTTTTCATGGTAATTGTTTTTATTGGAGAGCTAATTAAATATAATTCTAAAGTTCTCTCCTTTAAGCATAATTACATTTTAATGAAACGTATACATATTTCTCAGTATTACTGGTTAACATTTAGCTACTTTTTCTATTTCTTTCTCCTCCACTTACTGCTACAATTACACTTTGCACTTATATAATGCTATTAACACAGGCAAAAAAAGTGTGGTTTATTTTATAGACTGGATAATCACAGTGTGTCTACGTGTCAAATGTTACTGTCCTTGAAGAGGCAGGGGTCACCACTATCGAGGCCATATTGCTGAAATCTCAGCTGTGGTGGGCAGGGCACATGTTTAGGATGAAGGATCATTGCTTCCCTAAGATTGTGTTTTACAGTGAACTTGCCACTGATTGTCAAAAGAGAAGTGCCCCAAAGAAGAGATATAAGGACTCCCTGAAACAATACCTTAGCCTTGGCCATATTGACTACCATCAGCGGTCCACCTTGGCCTCCAATCAGGAGACTTGGAGACATACCATACATAATGCCATTGTCTCCTTTGAGAACACGAGCAGAACTAGTCCTGAGGAGAAAAGACAATGTAGAAAGAATCATGCCCCACCTGTACAACCCAAGGAGACCTTTTGTTGTGTTTTTTGCAACCAGATTTGCCTATCCCACATTGGCTTTTTTAGTCATCAGCACGCTTGTAGTAAGCATGGGTAAAGCCCTTGCCAAATCTTCATTTGCGAAGTCAAGCCATGATGACTAGATTACAGGTTTCAAGGACTAGATCTCTTGTTTCCCAAGTTAAAAGATCAGCTCCACCCTCACCCCCTGGGCAGGATGGGATAGTGTGGAAACAACATATATATGTATATGTTTTTTATATATATATATGTCTGGCAGCACAGCAGGCCACTAAACCATGCTGAAGTTGCTCTTGTATGCTTGTTTAGGAATAAATCTGATCATAGTTGTGTTTAATCATCTGTACCAACTTGGTATTACATTACATCTTTTATAAGAAATTAATTCAAATTTGCTCAAGGTCACTGGTCTAATGGTTTGTTTTCTATTACTTTCTGAACAATAAATGGGTGCAAATATGTGAGTGAAACAGCAGCCCAAAGTAAAAGGATTTTATGTCCATCCTACAGTCCTTTTGTGCAGATACAACTAAAAAAGTATAGAAGAGATTTCTGAAGTTCCTTCTAAGAAATGGAGTGTTCTCAAATCTGGCTACCTCTTCTGAAATCATGTTATCTCTACTTCTGTATAGAAATTAATTGACTTCTGTGAGTCTTGTCTATAGATAGGTTAGCTCCTCTTCTCTTTGGATGTTTAATTATTTATCACTAATAGCATGTGGATGCTGGATTGTTGGATTGATATAATTTACCAGATATTATGCGCAAATACTATTCCTTATGGAAAAAGTGTGCAAATGGGTTGAAGAGTGACTGACAGCTTGCATATGCACAGTTTGTGAGGTGAATTAGCAATATTAAAATTATGTATGGCTGATTACTGTGCATAGGTGCTTTATTATTAATGTGGAAGATGTGCTTGAAAATACTTTTTGTCATCTACACATCACAAGTTGGCTTTATACATTTAACTGGAAAGATTCCATAATTTATGCAGTAGTGTTGTGTTACTGGAGTTGGCTCCTGCACCTTCTTTTCAAAGACCTTATCTGAAAATGAGATGCTTGAGTGCTTTTGGTAACCAGCCAGACTTACCTGTCAAATAGTAGTTTCTGAACAGAGATTTCTCAGTGTTTCTGACAAGAGATTTCAGTGTTTGAAAGGGTGTGGGAAGCATGAGCTACCTCATTTAATATGAAGATCATAATAATTATTTAATTGATTTATTAAGATAATGGTGCACATTCATGACTACTTTTATATGCACAGCTGGAAAGAATGGTGTTTTTGAAAAGCAGTGTGATGGCAAAAGGAATCTGTATTTCTTCAAATTTGGAGGTACTTGACACAATATAATTGTGTAGTTCACCACTCAAAACAAACCTCATGTTTCTAATTTGCTCATATACAACTGAGGAAGGAAAATCTCAGTCTTTTACAGCTGTGATGTAGAATTATATTAATTCTTTATATCTCATACTGTCTGACTGTTTAAAATTTAATAATCAGAATGTAGATGAGCAGTTGAAGACTATTAGTCCTGGACAACAGTACTGAACATCCAGTAAAATACATTCTAAAGTTCCAAAGAGATTATTTTCTGTCTGCTTATTAAAAAGTAATTGTTATTTCCCAGTCTGTACTGGAACCAGTTCAGATCAGTAAATCACAATCAGAAAAATCTCTAACTGGATTCCTTTTTTGCCAGGCCAAATGTCAAGTCAAAACCAAACTACTTAAGTCTATTACTTTGAAATGTTATGCAGAGTGAAAGACCATCATATACAATGTTTAAAATCGCTAACATTATTTCAGGCTAGCATTGTTATTGTTTTAAATTAGATTATTCTAAGAATTCATCATCTCTTTTACGCATGTATAACAGTACAGGTATCAGTGGACTAACAGTTGCCAAGATTTGGAATAATGGAATAATGCCACAGCTAGTTTTCTCTTTTGACAAGTACATTAAATGTGCATAAAGGGTTTATAAAACTCATTCGGGGACATTTCTCATGGCAATTTTAGTGTGTACTGAGGACATGGCGCGTTACCTTGGCAGAAGTAAGGTGTGTCACCTGACTGTCTATTTGTAGAAATTGTGCACACATTACATCAGCTAAACTAGGGTTGACAGCTATAGCTTGCTACTCAGGGACAGCATGCTAAATTAGGGTGTTTGTGTCTATACACAGAGAGAATGAGTTTAGCAACTAATTAATTAATTAAGTTATGCAACAAGTTAAATATTCCCTTTTATTCTACTATGAGCTGCAACGTGTACACTTAACCAAAAGAGAGAGTTCCCAGCATTTGACAAACACTATTTTGTATAAAGTTTCTTCCTCTTCAAATGCTCCTCAACAAAAAGAGATACTGGCAATTTACTTTTATTGAAGCAAATCTCACTTGAAAGTAAACATATGAGGAGGATGACAGAAGATAGATATGGCAAATTTCCTCTCTGTGCCTCCCTTTTTTAAATGTAGAGAAAACATGAATGGTGCAACTTTTCATGCTGTGCCTTTCTAATTTGTGCAGCTAGATACACTTAGGGTGTATATTGGTACATTCAGAGAGCTTGCTCCAAACAGTAAAAGATTCTGCACCTGTATAGGGCTGTACCATATCATGCAGACTAATGTGTGTTGGGACATCTACCATGAGCACACTCTTTGCAAAGAAATCCAGGTGATAAGTGAAAAGATCTGGAGAAAAGGCAACTATTATGTGCATGGAGATCATATTGCCATGCTTAGTGTTGTTGCAGTGTTGCTGTGTAATCCCAAATCACTCATATTTTACCAAAATTTATTTCAACATGTCTTGCAATCTTTCCTGTTCCAGTGCTCACCATGCCCTGTTGAATCATAGAATGGTTAAGATTGGAAGGGACTTTAAGGATCATGTAGTTCTTACCCCCTGCCATGGGCAGGGATACCTTCCACTAGAACAGGTTGCTCAAAGGCCCATCCAACCTGGCCTTCAACACTTCCAGGCATGGGGCATCCTCAGCTTCTCTGGACAATATAGTCCAGTGTTTCACCAACCTCACAGTAGAGAATTTCTTCTGAATACCTAATCTAAATCTAACCTCTTTCAGTTTAAAGCCATTCCCTTTTCTCCTGTCCATACCTACCCTTCTAAGAAGTCCCTTTCCAGCTTTTTTGTTGTCCTGGGTTCAGCAGTTGCAGTCAGTTTTTCTTCTCTTTAGTAGCTGGTGTTTTGACTTAACCTGGGAACAAGGCTGATAAGGACTGTACTGACAGGACCAAACTAACCAAAGAGGTATTCCATACCATAGCACGTCATGCCCAGGATGTAACTGGAGTTATCCAGAAGGCCTAGCTCTCTTGGGGTGGTTGGAAGAGGTGGTCGGTCAGCACTTGGTTGGTGGGGTGTCGTGAGTTATCTGTTGTGGTTGATGGGATGCTGTATTCTTTTCCTGTATCATTATTATTATTGGTGGTAGCAGCAGTGATTTGTGTTATACCTTAGTTACTAAACTGTTCTTATCTCAACCTGTGGAAGTTGCATTCTTTTGATTCTCCCCCCATCTCTCTGGAAGCAGGGGAGGGCAAGAAGGGGGGTTGAGTGAGTGAACGAGCTGCGTGGTTGGTTGGGTTTAAACCACGACACTTGTAGACCCCCTTTATGTACCGGAAGGCTGTGATGAGGTCTCCCCAGACTCTTCTTCAGGCTGAACAGTTCCAGCCTCCCTTCATTGGAGAGGTGCTCCAGCCTTCTGATCATCTCTGTGGCCCTACTCTGGACTCGTTTGATCAGATCCACATCCTTGTCATGTTGGGATTCCACAACTTGGGACAGGACCTTGCACTTGGCCTTGTTGAATTCACTGAGGTTGGCATTGGCCCACCTCTCAAGCCTGTCAAGGTCCCTCTGTGTGGCATCCCTTCCCTCCAGTGTGTCAACCTCACCATGTAACTTGGTGTCATCAGCAAACCTGCTGAGGGTGCACTTGATCCCAAAGCCCATGTTGCTGACAAAGATGTTAAACAGTGCCAGTCATGACACCACCCCCTGAAGAACACCACTTGAATGCAACTACACAGGATAAAAACATGTAAAGTGATCTTCATCTTTCTCATGTTATAACACCTTGCACAAAGAAAATATCACTGATACTGAAAGCGATGTCATTTTTAAAGTCAAAAAAATTCAGCCAGCATAGAAGCAGCATAGTAATTTCCATTACACATCACTGTCCTGGATTTAGCAGTAGCAGTCAATTTTTTCTCCTTCTCAGTAGGTGGTGCAGTTCTGTGTTTTGACAGAAGGATCCCAAGAGTTGACTGTACTGCAGGCTGAAATCAGCCTGACTGGGAGGAAATGGCAAAAGCACCCCATTGGGACTGGTCCAGAGGTTCCATGCATCCTTGGCATTGACTACCTCAGGAGAGGGTACTTCAAAGACCCAAAGGGGTACTGATGGGCTTTTGGTATTGCTGCTTTGGGGATTGAGGAAATTGAGCAGCTGTCCACCTTGCCTGGTCTCTCAGAGGATCCTTCTGTTGTGGGGTTGCTGAAAGTCAAAGAACAATGAGTGCCAATCGTGACCACGACAGTGCATCGGCGGCAATATCACACCAACTGAGACTCCCTGATTACCATGCATAGGCTGATCCGTAGACTGGAGAGTGAGGGAGTGATCAGCAGGACCCGCTCACCCTTTAATAGCCCCATATGACCAGTGCAAAAGTCTAATGGAGAGTGGAGACTAACATTAGACTATTGTGGCCTGAATGAAGTCACACCACCATTGAGTGCTGCCGTACTGGACATGCTAGAACTTCAGTATGAACTGGAGTCAAAGGCAGCCAAGTGGTATGCCACAATTGATATCGCCAATGCATTTTTCTCAATTCCTTTGGCAGCGGAGTGCAGGCCACAGTTTGCTTTTACTTGGAGGCGTGTGCAGTTCACTTGGAACTGACTACCCCAGGGGTGGAAACACAGCCCTACCATAGAATCATAGAATAGTTAGGGTTAGAAAGGACCTTAAAATCATCTAGTTCCAACTCCGCTGCCATAAGCACGGACACCTCACACTAGACCATGTCACCCAAGCCTCTGTCCAAAAAGGCATTGAACACTGCCAGGGATGGAGCACTCACAACCTCCCTGGGCAACCCATTCCAGCATCTCACCACCCTAACAGGAAAGAATTTCTTCCTTATATCAAATATAAACCTCTCCTGTTTAAGTTTGAACCATCTGCCATGGACTGATCCAGACTGCACTGGAACAGGGGCAAGCTCCAGAACACCTTCAATACATCAATGACATTATTGTGCAGGGTGATACAACAGAAGAAGTCTTTGAGAAAGGGAGGAAAATAATCCAAATCCTGCTGAAAGCTGGTTTTGCCATAAAATGGAATAAGGTCAAGGGACCTGCACAGGAGATTAAAATTTGGGGAATAAAATGGCAAGATGGATGTAGACAGATCCCCACAGATGTGATCAACAAGATAACAGCAATGTCACCACCAACTAATAAGAAAGAGACACAGGCTTTCTTGGGTGCAGTGGGGTTCTGGAGAATGCACATCCCAAATTACAGTTTGATTGTAAGCCCTCTCTCTGACCCAGAAGAAGAATGATTTCAAATGGGGCCCTGAGCAACCACAAGCCTTTGAGCAAATCAAACGTGAGATAGTTCATGCAGTGGCCCTTGGACCAGTCCGGACCAGGCCAGATGTAAAAAATGTACTGTACACAGCAGCCGGGGAGAATGGTCCTACCTGGAACCTCTGGCGGAAAGCACCAGAGGAGACTCGAGGTCGACCCCTTGGCTTTTGGAGTCGGGGATACAAAGGATCTGAGGCCAGCTATACCCAAACAGAGAAAGAGATACTGGCAGCCTATGAAGGTGTTCGAGCTGCTTTGGAAGTGATTGGCACTGAAGCACAGCTCCTCCTGGCACCCCAGTTGCCGGTGCTAGTCTGGATGTTCAAAGGCAGGGTCTCCTCTACACATCATGCAACTGATGCTACATGGAATAAATGGGCTGCATTAATTACACAACAAGCTCAAATAGAAAATCCCAGTCATCCAGATTTTGGAATGTCACCAGAGGAGGAGGTGATGTGTGCTGAAGAGGCCTCACCATATAATAAACTGTCAGAAAGTGAAAAGCAATATGCATTGTTTACTGATGGGTCCTGCCATATTGTGGGAATGCATCGGAGATATAAGGCAGCTGTATGGAGTCCTCAACAACAAGTTGCAGAAACTGCTGAAGGAGGGGGTTAATCTAGTCAATTTTTGGCAGGTGGTATTGTACTCTCTTCCTTTGTTATTTTCTCATCATTATTATTATTGGTGGCAGAAGTAGTATTTGTGTTATACCTTAGTTACTGGGCTGTTCTTATCTCAACCCATGGGAGTTACATTCCTTCGATTCTCCTCCCTTGTGGACAGGCAGTCTGACAATGGACATTTTGTGAGCAATCCAGAGGCCTCAGTGCAAGGCAGCTTGCCTGACAATAGCAACAGAGCTAGAGATAAGCTGAAGGCCATGGATTAGGAAATGAAGAGGGCACTACCAGAGGAGGCAAAAACAAGAGTGAAGAAAACACCACCTGCAGACAGGCGAAAACAAGAGCGAAGGAAAACATCACTGGTAGTAAAGGAATAAACAAGATCGTCTGAAGGCCGAGTTCCCAGGACTGAGCTATCCAATAATAGGTGTTGTTAAGGGTTAAAGTGCCCAATCAGTAATAGCCAAAGTGATGTAATTGTGCTAAGAAATTCCTATATAAGGCTGGCACTTTGCTTAATGGCATTTGTTTGGATTACATTGATCGTCTCAGCATTGTCCGTGACTCCCGCGCCAGCACTCCCCATCCCTCCGGAAGCTGGGGGGGAGGGGGGGGAAGGGGGGGGGAGGAAAGAAAGGTGGGTGGGGAGTAGAAATTGGGTTTAAACCATGACAATCACAGAAGCCTGAGAGCCTATCATGCCTGGTATCCCCCCTTGGAAAAAGACTCTTTTCCACACTTCCACTAAGGTCCAGGATGTACAAAATACTTTTCACACCCTTCACACCGGTTTAGCCCTAGGAAATACCATTCTTCAGTCTTAAACTTACTTTGACAGCAGAAGAGTGGGTCAACAGCATGCTACTTCACCAGTAATCAGAATGAATAGCCAACTTTCTAAAGGCCGGAAAGTTCAACAGTTCACTTCCAAAGTAACATCCACCACAGCTCCAATAAAAGCTTTTCAGATTTCAGTTCCATACTTGCTTTTTGATTAAAAGCTGTAAACCCTTTCAGTTCAGAGTTTATGCAAAGATTTCTATGTATCAGAAACTCTTTTGTTGTAGTTTAGAGGATTATGATGACACTTGAACCCAGGTTTTGCTAGCAGCTTGCCAGATGCTGTTGAAACTTACATTGCTGTGCTGGTCTGCAAAGCCCTCCCTACTCCTCCTCACGAATCCATGCTGTCAATTTCCCTCTAAGACTAATCTGTCATAACATGGCATGCTTATTTTCCAAAATGTCCCAGAGAGAGGAATTATTTTATTAATATATTTATATTATTACTCTTGTAATAACTGTGAATACAACATACATTTTTTCTACAGTGAATACAACTGTGAAGGAGCCAAGGTTATGTGTTACATATTTAATTTCTTTACATATACAGCCTTTTTTACACCAGAATCACTCCAATATTGCAAAAAATGTTGGGTCTAACAAACAGCTGTATTCACTCCTGGCTTTAAGGAAAAATAATAACTTACATATTGTTTATTACCTGACTAGGATTATGTTGAAATGTGGATGTTTATTATACTTGTGAGCACAAATAACTTTTTTATTTTTTATTAAGTAGAAGAGTTATATTTACACTGTGCGTTAGCCCAAGGCCAAGTTCTACCTTTTGTTCATTAACTTAGAATGTCAAGACTTCTCATTCAGACCTGAAAAACTTTTACTACCTCTAGAGTCAGTGTAGAAATTTAAATTTTACTCTAGGCTTTTATGTAATATATGTGTAACTGTCATGTAAAGACTAGCTTATTTAATGTATTTTTGTTTCTTAGAAACAATAGTTTATTTTCAATTTTCTCACATTCCTACTGCCACTTACACACTTTCTCATGGATGGTTATTCTCAGCTTCATTAGTACTTTGCTTCCATTTCACAACCCTTGAAATGGCTACTCAGGCAGAAAAAAAACCAGCTCATATGTACTGTCTGTAGACTGAAAATTAACCTACTCATATCTCTCATGGGAATTACCAATTCACTGACTGATGAAAAGGCTACCTGCACTAACAACAGTCTTCAGTGATCACTAAAAAAAAAAATAAAATAATATAATGTAATGTCAGTAACCTCTGCTTCAGGTGAATTCAATAAATTTTGGTTGCTTCTACATACCCCAGTACTGGCTGAACAATCACATATCTTTTTAGTCTAGTTATGAAATCAGTATTCAAGTGCTTGAGCCACAGATTTTAAGGCCACAAGATAGGATTTGTTGCATCCAACTTTAGATATTTACAATATAGACTTCTACATATGAGGTAGTTTCCTGAGCTTCCTTTATACTGGAGATAGTTAATCACTCAGAGATATGATTCTTCTGACTTATGTTAGACATCTGTTTTAGGATAAATCTACAGTTGCTCAGATTAATCCTATCTAATATGACTTTATCATAGAGCAGTAAGACTATTAGAGGCTTAAGAATAAATGTAAATATTCTTAATGGTTTTTCTGCAAGCCTCCTTTGATGAAACACAGAAAATGAGAACTAATGTCTTTTCTGTCAGTATATGCTAATACCAGAAAATGCACAGATCAAATTCTCTGGCTTAATCACAGTTCTTCATGCAATATGAGATCTAGTGGCTTATTAAATAGTTTTAATTTCTACTTGACTTACTCCTAATAATAAATATAAAAATAGTATTAAGAAGAATTTCCTAGATTTTTTTTAAAGGACAGATTCAATACGCATAAGTAGGAACATTCAGCTATATTTAACCTTCCTTATGAGTGGTTTGACTAGATGATCTGACCTCTTAATCAAGGATTTTAAGATTCTGATGAGTTGATGTCTGTTTCTTAAATATTAATGTCGACAATTTATAGAACTGCAGGATTTCTTCCACTGATGTCTTAAAATGGTATTTCTAATGCTCCAAGGAAATATCTATAAGGATATTGATATAGAAGCAAAATTTCCTTACTACTCCACACTAAATCTAAGATTTCTTTTTTGGTAAGCAAAATGATATCATATATCAATTCCATTTGAAAAAAGTGAAAGCAAACCAGTCAATTGGTATTCAGCTAGAAACAATTCTGTTTAGGGTTAAGTAACAATAGAAATCTTTTATGATACAACACATGCACTTTTTCCAACCCTTGTTTTCTAATAGTACTTGCTATAACTACTAAATGTTTTTCCTATATGGTTTTTGCTTACACATGCAGTGCTCAGAAATACTTGGAATATGTGAAAAAGGATGAGCTGGTACAAATTCTATAAAAAGCTACATGATGTAATATTTGCTCTACCACATGTGGTGAAGGACAGAAGAGGGCTGGTGAGTGAATACCATCAATTACTTAGGGTATAGAGAGTTTTATGTAAGAGTTGTGCCTGTTCCAGTCAATCCATTTTAATAGTCAGGCCATCAGATCTACTGTTTATGCTGAAGGCAACAGTTTTCCCCAACACTACCAGTCTGTCTGTTCCTGTGTTATTCTGTATGTAGCTGACAGTTTTATGAGCTGACCACTTCAGCTCTTTCTACAACCATTCCCATCAACACTCTAGCCTTCTCATTGTGCAGTAATTTTTGAAATAACTGAACACAAGATACCATCAATAAGTTCTAAAATAAAAAAGTAGGCATTACTTATTGTTCTGTCTTCAGCTGGGACTGAGAAAGGTAATTAACCTACATGTAAAAACATGTAAAACTCCAAAATAGTTATGAAGGATGTGATTCTCATTTAGAGATGGAAATCCAACTGCCATATAGAGTAAGATGACTTGGAAAAGTGGAACTCAGGGTTTATTTTTCTCCAACATCTTTGCTGTTAATCTAATTTTTGGTGTCTCTTATCCAAGATGTTAGATTCTGTAGACCCCCTGATGAGTATTTAGTTATTCTGACTACATAAGGAAGGCAGGATTCTGCTTAGGACTCCAAATCTTATTAGGTACCTAGATGTGTACGAATGACATGCCACAACATGTTGAGGTATTTTTATCTTTTTGTAGAAATTGTCTTGCTTCTTGCTACCTCTTCAAGATTCTTCTGTCTTTGTTCATCCATACCAAAGAAAGTATAAGGCAAGGTCCTGCAGGGAAGAAAAACTGTCTGATATATTATTAATAATTACATACGTAAGAGAAGAGAGAAGAGAGTTGTATTTGTGCAGGAAGTCTTAAAAGCAGAATTCTCTTAAAATCTTGAGTATTTGACTTTGTAAATGTAAAAACCCATTAAGCCTTCCCTTTTTCTGCTTCTTTTTCATTTTTACATGCATAAATGTAATTCATGTTGCTGTTACCTGTAATTTGTAACCCCAGATCTATAGGTAACAAAATTTTATGGAAAACAGATCTTTCTCTTTACCAGTTTTCATTTCCGTGGATAAATGTTTAAAAAGAACATTCACAATTAGTTCTCACTGACATTTTAAGAGGAAAATTAATTGAAGAAATTTAAATGAATAAGTTTGATAGAGGTTAAGACCCCCCAGTCATTTTTTGACAGACTCACTAAGTATAAGATTATGTATTATTTAGTACAGGTTTAAAATCTTTTCTGAAAATTTCACTTCTATCATACTCTCTGTGTGGTTTTGTACTCAGAAAATAATTCTGTTGGTTGCATAGAAAGCCAGTAGTTTACTGTTGTTCTGGTTTAAATCTGAGGTATATTATAAATGTCTATTTAAAAATTATGGTTATACCACCCAATCATACAAACCTAGGCATAAAATATAGCAAAATATTTCTGGTTTTTATTGTTATTGTTACAACTAAAAAAGCTAACTTAAAGCTCCAGAAAAAATAGTTCAGACAAAAATTAAAAGTGTCCTCTTCAGAGCTTTGCCAAGTTAAAACAGTAACTGTGGCTTGTTACTAACGGTGGCACTTGTTTATGCATTTGTCTACAGAATAGACTCTGAAAGTTTATTTGATGGGTGTGTAGTTGTTTGCTTCTTTGTTTGTTTGTTTCTAATGTGGTATATTGGTGAAAGGAGGAATAATAGTCTTTGCATGAAGTTAACATTGCCCACCAATTGACCACTGCAGGATTCAAACAAAAATTGCATTCACTGGTTACAAAGCTTATAAACAGGACTTTTAAATAAATTCTCAAATTAATGTCTTGTATGGAGTAGAAATACCAGGAAAATTACATTAACCACATAAAGATGGAAAAAGACAACAAAAATGTTTTGAGATGCGTTCAGCAGGGCTGTCTACCCCATCTCTACTTCATTATTTCCCACCCAATGTGTTCTTCTAAATCACAAATGCACACAGCTTATAAATTGCTCTTGATTTAGTCAGTTATAAACTACATAACTTCCAAGCTATGCATGGTTTATGTAGATCATAACAGGCTTCCACAGCCTTCTAGTATCTGAAGGGGGTCTTAATAGGCTGGATGCTGGAGAGAAACTCTTTATCAGAGACTGTAGTGATAAGACAAGGGGTTTAACAATGGGTTAAAACATAAACAGAGGAAGTTCAAGTTATATATAAGGAAGTTCTTTACTGTGAGGGTCTTGAGGCACTAGAATGGGTTGCCCAAAGAAGTTGTGAATGCTCCAACCCTGGCAGTGTTCAAGGCCAGGTTTGACAGAGCATTGGGTGACATGGCCTAATGTGAGATGTCCCTGCCCATGGCAGGGGGTTGGATGATCTTAAGGTCCTTTCCAACCCTAACCATTCCATGATTCTAGGATTCATCACTTTGGCAGTATGACATCTGCAGGTGCTTTGCTATTGGCTGATCACTTCCCTGAAGGAATTTTGTCTGGAGTATGTGATTTTATTTATGCAAGGAAGAAAATCCCAACCAAACAACTGGAGAGGTCACAAGAAACTTGGAGAAATGCAACTTTTTATTCCCATTTCATGGCAGGGAAGAGAGTACAGCTTTATAAAATTATTCTCTAACTGGTTCATCCCTCACTGCAGACTAAGGCTATCAAATTCTGGGATAAAAGGGTTAAAGGATATAATATTTTTCTTAAAGTGTCAGCATGTTCCATATTTCTTCCTCCCACAGAAAAGAACTGTAGTTCTGTAGACTGAGTCAAATTTATTTGAACATTCAGCAAAGTAAATGATTAGTTTGAATAACATTTTATAGCGATAAGATGCCGGCTAATAGACTTGATAAGAACTGAGTCAGCAAATAGTTTTGCTTTCTCCTGTGTAGGACTTAAGTACATAGAAATGGCAATAAAATGCTGAGAATGGCCAGCAAAAATGTGTCCATTTTGTCAATCTGTAAAATTCCAAGTCAGGAAGAAGTCTGTCTTGCCTTATGGACTTAGATGTTACAGTTGTTTATAACGAGATAAAAGGTTGTTTCAAAAACAAGCTTGTAGAATGGTGCCAAAAATAGGGTCTTGATATAAGCTATTTTTGTATTATAGTAACTAAATTTACACTTCAAAAATCACTTAGAACATAATCTCTTTCACAACCAGTACCCTGCACTTCCGCCCCTGCTCAGCAATTTATTTATTTCCTCAAAATTAATATTAAATTGCATTGTCCTTTTAAGTATTTTTTGGTAGTTATTTTTTGCTTAGAATCTTTTGCTCTCCTGATGCACATCTTTCTCAGGTATCTAGTAGTTTTGTAGTAATTTCTTTTCCTCCATTCTAGTTATTTCCAAATGTACAGATGGTGTTCCTGCCCATGGCAGGATGTTTGGAGTTAGATAATCACAGAATCATAGAATGATTAGGGTTGGAAAGGACCTTAATATCATCTAGTTCCAAACTCCCTACCAAGGGCAGGGACACCTCTCACTGAACCATGACACCCAAGGCTTTGTCCAACTTTGTCTTGATCGCTAGTTATGGGGCATTCACAATTTCCCGTTCCAGTGCTTCACCACCCTCACAGTAAAGAGCTTCCTAGTTATATCCAATCTAAACTTCCCTTGTTTATGTTTGAACCAATTACCTCTTTTCCTATCACTGCAGTCCCTAATGAAGAGTCCCTCCCTCTCCAGCATCCTTGTAGGCCCCCTTCAGATACTGGAAGGCTGCTAGGAGGTCTCCACACAGCCTTCTCCTCTCCAGGGTAAACAGTCCCAACTTTCCCAGCCTGTCTTCGTATGGGAGATGCTCCAATCCCCTGGTCATCCTCACAGCCCTCCTCTGGACTTCTTCCAACAGCCTCATGTCCTTTTTATGTTGAGTACACCAGAACTGCACACAATACTCCAAGTGAGGTCTCACGAGAGCAGAGTAGAGGGGCAGGATCACCTCCTTCAACCTGCTGGTCACACTCCTTTTGATGCAGCCCAGCATACAGTTGGCTTGCTGGGCTGCAAGCACACACTGCAGTCGGCTCATGTTCATTTTCTCATCAACCAACACCACCAAGTCCTTCTCCACAGGGCTGCTCTCAATCTCCTCTTTGCCCAACCTGTAGCTGTTTCTGGGATTGCTCCCACTCAGGTCTAGGACCTTCACTTGGCACGGTTAAACTTCATGAGGGTGGCATCAGCCCACCTCACAAACATGTCAAGGTCCCTCTGGATGCCATTCCTTCCCTCCAGCATATCCACCGAACCACACAGCTTGGTGTCATCGGCAAACTTGCTGAGGGTGCACTCAATCCCACTGTCCATGTCAGCAACAAAGATGTTGAACAAGACCAGTCCCAACACCGATCCCTGAGGGACACCACTCATCACTGGCTTCCAGCCGGACACTGAGCCATTGACAACTCTTTGCGTGCGGCCATCCAACCAGTTCTTTATCTGCCGAGTGGTCCACCAATCAAATTGATGTCTCTCCGATTTAGAGACAAGGATGTCATGTGGGACATTGTCAAACGCTTTGCACAAGTCCAGGTAGATGACATCAGCTGCTCTACACCTGTCCATCAGTTCTGTAGCTCCACCATAGAAGGCCACCAAATTGGTCAGGTAGGATTTCCCCCTAGTGAGGCCATGCTGGCTATCACCAAGCACTTTGTTGTTTTTCATATGCCTTAGCATGCCTTTCAGGAGAATCTGCTCCAAGATTTTGGCAGGCACAGAGGTGAGACTGACTGGTCTGTAATTGCCCGGGTCATCCATCTTCCCCTTTTTGAAAATGGGGGTTAAATTACCCATTTTTCAGTACTTGGGAACTTCACCTGACTTAGCAACTTCATTTGCCAACTCCTTCAGGACCCACAGACAGATTTCATCAGGTCCCATGGACTTGTGCACGTTCAGGTTAAGATGGTCTCGAGCCAGAACCTCTCCTACAGTCAGCCTAGGGTCTTCATTCTCACAGTCCCTGCATCTGCTTTCCAATTCTAGTGTGGTGTGATTAGAGCATTTGCCAGTGAAAAGTGAGTCAAAGAAGTCATTCACAACCTCAGCCTTCTCCAAATCCAGGGTAGCCAGGTCTCCTGATAGCTTCCAGAGAGGTCCCACATTGTCCCTACTCCATCTTTTATTCACAATGTACCTATAGAATCCCTTCCTCTTACCATTCACATCCCTAGCCAAGTTTAAATCTAACTTGGCTGAGTTTAATTTTAACTGGATTAATTCTTAATCTTTAAGGTCCCTTCCAACAGAAACCATTCTATTACTTTATGATTCTATGATATATCCACTGTGGCTCATTTTGTATTGCTTTACACAGTCTACTATTTTTATATAACCCCCTTTTCTTAATGATTTTGGTTTTTTTTAATGCAATTAGCTTTGTAGTAAAGCAAGAACTGAAAGGAAAAGATGTGTTTTTATCACATATTTTTTTTCTCTCTACTGGAGAGAAATAAAGTAGTATTAAAATTTATTGTAAGGGAAATATTCCATTCTAAATTATGCTATATTCAGTCTAAATAGGTTGATTTTATGTTAGCTGGAACAAAGACTCTGTCTGTAGTTTGATAGATTGTTTCACAGCAGGAGGCAACAGTTCTGCAAGAGGAACACGCAGAAAGGAAAACTCAGGAAGAAGTAGCAAGGAGTTAGATGATTGTTTGCAAATCATTTGCATTTTAGCTATAGCTACAGAATCTCTGTATCATACTTCTAATAAAGATGTGTTTTAAAAGAACTATACAATCTCCATACTGCTAGAAAAACTTACAAAACCTGTTGCCTTTGAATTTAAAGTTTAGGTTCAAGTCATCCTCAATTAATAATTGCTTTGGTTACTTCATTTGCATGAAGTGACCATTTAGCACAATAATTTGAAATAATTTCAATTTATTTCTCATGATGAAATTCTGAAATTCAACTGCATAATCTAAAACTTTTGCTGTTTCACTCTTTTCATAAAACCTATAGATAAAATTATAAATGGAAAGCTGCCTCTCTCACAGTAACCACTGATTTCCAGGAAAAAAATGATTTTGTGCATTTTCAGTAATTTCAGCAGATATTGAAAACTGTATTTCAGCAAACAAATTAAATTCATGACATCCAAATCTAAACAAAACTAAAGAAGCTAAAATGCTGGCTTTCTCATCTTTAACAGGACATTTTCTTAGGTATGTCTTTTTCTGCACATGTTGATGAAGTTTTTGTAAGTGAAGGGAAACTTTTAAATGGAGTAAATAAATTAACTAGTAATTGGTCTCCGATTCAAAACATAAACAGGTATAAAATAGAAATATAATATTATAAATAAAAAAAATTTATCTAAGCAATCCTAAACTGTAAGTACTGCCAAATCTGCTAGAAAGGACAGATGTTGCATGAAGCTGATTGTGCTCTTAAGACAGACCCCGATAAACAGATAGCCCAGTTAACACAAACTCTTATTTGTTGCTGTTCTAATACCTGCTTTATAGCTACTGGTGTTTTTAACTGTCCTCTGATACAGACACAGCTTCTTCATCTGGCATTGTTTTAGATAAGAAAGTGATCAGCATTCATTGCATTGGGGATGGGAAATGGGAGATGAAAAAGAAATTGCAGAAATAAGATCCTAAACTCTATACAAGTGAGAAGAAGGATATGGCTAGCATAAAAATCTCTTGGGAATAGGCATAATTTTTATTTCTTGTACCAGCAAAAAGGCTGTCTCTCTCTGTTTGCCTAAGTGAGATTACGTGATTAAAAGCTTGTTTCAGTAAACACAAAGGAGCAGAGAGGAATAATGGCAGCTGAAGGAAACCTGATAAAGTAACTGGAGCCACCTGAGCATCTTGTCCTTTTTCAGGGAAAAGGACCAACGCAGAAAAGGAAGGGAACAAGGTGTTTTTCTGATCCATATGCTTGTCTGACTCTGCCTTGTCTGATCACCACAGTCTGTCTTTTCTTCTTGTTAAACTCCACTTCTAACTACTTTCTTCAGTGAAAAGAAACACAGAGAACAGATCAAGGCCCTTAGAACTGAGTTGGAAAATGAGTCCCATTTGGAAAAGTTTCTTCTGTAATTCAGGTCTGTGGATGAGAAATGGTGCCAAGAAGATCTTAGAAACATTACTGTTTGTTGATTTCATTCTGACTGGCACAGAGGCATATTCTTCCTAGCATTGTATGGGGCTTTGAGCATCCTGGGTAGTAGAAGTTGTCCTTGCCTGTGGCAGGGTGGTTGGATGATCTTTAAGGTCCCTTCCAATCCAAACAATTCTATGATTCCAGGGAAGTTTGTCATTTTCCAAAAATCTGTATGCATGATCTTGGAGGCAGAAACTTCCGAAAATCAGTCAGTCACATTATAATGGTCCATTTATTACCCCTTTCTTCTCATCTATATGGAAACCAGAGATGTACACAGGGAAAAGCCTGAGCCGTCCACAACTTTTCTTCTAATTCAACTTACTACAAAAGACCTCAGCCACATAATGAACATTTTATGTGGTCTTCAGATATCATCACAAACCTTTATTTAAGTAGCCTCTGATTTTAAAGAACTTCCACAAAACCCTAGGGATGTAAATACATCCTTATGCTTTATGGAAAGAGCTTATAGATTGAAACCTGACAAAGTAGGCAAAATATCGGGCTACTCAGTGATCTAAATAACTGCTAAAGCAACCCCATTCTGAGAGTTGCCTGGGAAAGGAAATTAGTTTGCAAAAACCCCACATTCACATGTATAAAGAATATTGATGTCAGTTCTGCAGCAGGACTAGAGTAGTTCAAAGATGTCCTGAATTTTCTTTCTTTTTGGAGGTATAGACTAAGGCCCAGAATAAAATTTTTGTTAAGATGTGCTAATTTGTCTCTCTAAAGGTAATTAAACTACTGTATGAAACTAAGGAAATTAATATTCTCCTAACATTGTGTTTCTGTAAGCAGAGGGCTAGCACTTCTAAACCATTCATAGTACCTCTGACTTGATCTTAAAAAAAGTTTTGTTTAGTTTTGGTGTTTTGTTTTTGGTTTGTTTTTTTTTTTTAGTTTAAGTGCTCAGTGCTACGAATGTACATGAATGTCAAGCCAAAAAAGTACATTCTGCTTGCTCAGATAGGAAACAGACAGGGTCATCTTGGACTAGGGCCAGTGACTTCAGTCAATTATCCCTGCTGTTAATGCTAATGATAGAGTGGTAATTACCATGTAACATCCATTGAAATTATTCCATGAAAACAATTTCATACTAGCTTGATTACCACCTGGATTCTCCTGATTGAATTTTTTTAAGTGGAAAGCAAAGAAAAGAATTAAAGAAAAGGCAATACAAAAAACAAAACCCACAAAATAGTCTGTATTCCATTAAGGACTCCTTGAGGGATCAGTCACTGAGTGACTGAAAAATAGGAACAAAGTTATAACTTGCAGATGAATAGATACCTGAGTTGTTGTTTTATGTTTGTTTGGTTGTTGTTTTATTCTGTGTTTTGTTCAGAATGTAATAGTAGTCTAGGACAGATGAAGGGTGAAGACTTGATATAACATGAATTTTTTAGAGTCTTGAGTCTTCATTATTCACACTGAAGAACTGATTATACTCAGATAATACCACAGTTTTTAGAAGGTAGCTCATTAGTCAAAATATGAATTTTCTTACAGGTACGTAGAGCCAGCCATAATCAATCTTGCTTCCGGACTAAAAGTATAATTACCTTGCTAATGTAGCAGGCTACCTGGACAAACAAACCGTGGCAGAAAGCCTGCACAACAAGGCTTTTAAGCAAACAAGATAATAACTCTACAACTATGTTAGTCTGGACTGAACTAGTATTCTTTTGTAAAGTTCAGTGACAGCTGGGAAGCCTACCATGTTCAAAAACTGTTAATTCAAGCATTTCTACACAGAGCTCAACTGCATATTGAAGACCCAACCTCAGGGAACATTTTAAGCCATGGCTGAAGTTGATGAGCAAAGGAGTTGATGCCAGTGAGTCTGTATGTATAAGTAAATGCTTTTGATTTGTTTCCTCCTTCAGAACATCACATCTGTAGTTTAATCAAGGCTATAAAAGATAACTCAGAAGGAGTTAATGAGTGATCAGAGCCTTCTTCGGTAGCTCATGCAATTTTCAGTAGCTTTGGTGTTGCTGTTTGTACAAATATAGAGGGTAATTTTCTGTTACTCAAAATAATTTATGGTATATTTTTACACAGTTTTGTGATGAAATGAGCTGTCCACTGATGATATGGCAGTCTAGCTCAAACGTAGATGACTATAGCATAGATATGAATATTTGGTAACTATTCTATCCCCTTGCGCTTATTGATGTCTGTAAAGATTACAAGGTTTAGAGAATAAGGCATAGAATGAAAAAATCATGCATATGATAACAAAACAGGCAAACACCTTGTCCTTCATTCCAGGTCTAAATAAGATACAGAAAATCAGGGAGACCTAAAAACATCATGTGTATTGCAAAATAAACATTTGGTTGACATGCATTGTTAAACAAAAACAGATAGATGGAAGAGAAAAAAGTGGAAATCATAACTAAAGTTTATACAACTCAATTTTATTCACTCACATGGAACACTGAATTAGTTTCTGTTTAACAGTATTTCAGAAGGGTGTGGGACAACACATGGGTTTCAAAGTGGATGACAAAAGCAATTGGAAATATCAAATTATATCTGTGGCAAGAAAACTAAAAAGGCTAAGATTTAAAGGAGTTCAAAAGGAAGATGGGTAAACAGAGGATGTAACAAGGCAGACAAAATAATAAATAGTACAAGGAAGACAATTTTTTAAGGCTATCACGCTGACTGCTACATGATCCTATGTTGTAGTTTGAACCCAGCCAGGCAGCACGTTCACCCACTCAACCCCCTCCCTTTCTGCCCCCCCCCCCCCCCCCCTTTCCTCCCCACTCCCAGAGGAGTGGGAGGGAAGATGGGCCGAAGAACTCCCACTGGTCAGATAACAACAGTCCAGTAACCAAGGTACAACACAAATCACTATCGCTATCACCAACAATAATAACAATGACAAAGAAAACAAGGGAAGAGGGTACGATACCACCTGCCGAAAACGAGCCCGACCGGGAAGTTCCCTCTCCTTCCGGGTAACTCCCAGTTACCTCCTGGGCATGACGTGCTACGGTATGGAATACCTCTTTGGTCAATTTTGGGTTCTGTCCCTCCTTTCTCCCGGCCCCCCCTTCTCCCCGGCAGAGCATGAGGCTCACAAAGTCCTTGGTCAGGGCAAACATCGCTCAGCAACAACCAAAATCATCAGCCTTATGAGCCTTGTTCCCAGGCTAAGTCAAAACACCAGCTACTAAAGAGAAGAAAAACTGACTGCAACTGCTGAACCCAGGACAATTAGAACAAAAAAGTAAAAAGATGCCATAGCAGAAGCTGTTGTTTGACTAAACAGTATAGAACATTAAAAGCACAAAAGGAGATTCTTATATATGCATTATTAGCTGCACTGTGTGACAAGCACAGATACATAAACAAAGTACATACAGTAAGAATGTGATTCTATTTGTAAAGCTATTTTACTATTCTTGGCTCTAGAAATTGAATAAAAATTCTTGACTCTCTCACTGATCGTTTTTCTGTCCTTTCTCACTCAGATCTTTGGCACTGTATTCTGTGAGAAATACAGTAAGAGAGAAAAGGTACAATCCATATTCTCTTGTTTTCTTCTTCTAGTCATAGAATCTTGGAATCATTATATTTCTCCTTATGTCCAATCTAAACTTCCCCTGTTTAAGTTTTAACCCATTACCCCTTGTCCTGTCACTATAGTCCCTAATGAAGAGTCCCTCCCCAGCATCCCTATAGGCCCCTTCAGATACTGGAAGGTTGCTATGAGGTCTCCATGCAGCCTTCTCTTCCTGAGGCTGAACAGCCCCAACTTTCTTAGAATAATAATTTGTTTCTTAGAAAAAAGCATGAGATGTGGCTGATCAGTGGAAAGAGTTTTGCTTCAGGTTGATGCAGAAGATAGTTGGAGCAGTAATACTTCAATGATTGCAGCAGCAGGTCTAGCAAATTCTGCCTTTGCATGCAGCTGGTGATAAAACTGTTTCAACAGAGTCAGTAGACAGTCCATTGCTTAGTCTTTCAGTAGCACATTTATCATAATCCTATAGAGACATAACCTGAAGTACTAAAAAGTTTCAGGGTAATTTTGTTTCTGGTAGTTTTGATGCTTGATAATTAATGCTTGAACATGGAGTCAAGGAGAACTGTGATGATCATTGGACATTGGCTAAATATTGCAGGCATTCCCTCCTTGTAAAATAACAAAACCAAAGCAAGCAAACAAACAAACAAAAAAAAAAAAAAAACCC
>NDXB01022561.1:68963-80964 GCA_002631895.1 Agapornis roseicollis
TTTTTTTTTTTTTTTTTTTTTTTAATTTTCATCTTTTTTTCCTGTTTCTTTTACAGAATGGCAGTAGCAAAGCTCCCCTTATTAATGTAAGAAGCAATCCTTCACAACCACAACCCTTGTTTGCCCATTTTTTGAATCTGTCCACCTATACTACTAGGTCTCTAGGAATCTTTCTTTCCATTGTCTATAAGGCATCTTTATGCCAATTAGCATAGATACAGATACGTACACTAAGCACCCGTGAGACAGAAAAATTCTACCTGCCTCCATCTGGAAGAATGATAGAAAATGTTTCTAGTTACAGTTTATGCTTTAGCACATAAAGTTGCAGCAAATTTGATGACTGAAGCAACTACTATGCTCAGATAGTATGAACAAAAACATGACAGCCCCAAGGCCTGGTAGAAATTGAAGCTATTTCCACAACTAAAATGTTAGTAGATTACAGAAAAAAAAATACACCCTTGTCTAATCTATTCACAGGATACACAGATGGACTCTCAATCACACACATGNTATGCTTACTTAGATAGTATGAACAGGAACATGACAGCCCCAAGGCCTGGTAGAAATTGAAGCTATTTCCACAACTAAAATGTTAGTAGATTACAGAAAAAAAAATACACCCTTGTCTAATCTATTCACAGGATACACAGATGGACTCTCAATCACACACATGCACTTTGAATTTTGTCTTCCAATCAGTATGTGTTGAATTGTTATATACATAACATAGCTAGCTGCATATACTTGTATATTATCTACCATTAGACAGACAGTTGACAAATAGAACAGACATTTGTGTAACATAAAATTTTGGAAATTGTAACTTTTTCTAAGCTTGAATGACAATGTGATAGGGGGTGGTAGGATATTTATTTATTTATTTATTTATTTATTTATTTATTTTGAATTCTAAACAGAAACATGCCATAGATTCATATATTTTGGATGGTACTAGATGAAAACTCGTGGATAATGAATTCTCCAGAGCATCACTGTGAAAATATTTCTTCAAATAATTGATGAGCAAAAACCTGTCAGCCATTACAGACGGAATTTTGCTTGGTCTTCTCTTTCTACTCAAAGTGGAATTCTGTTAGTCACTGAGTTGAACAAGAAATCCTAGGATTCAGTTACCACGTTTTTCCTGTTTCCATAGAAACACATGTCAGCATGACGAACATGAAAAAATGTGCTTTAAAATAATCTTCATTTTGAACATAAAAAGTAAACAGGGTTGTGTAAAGTAGCAATTATTTTAAAGTACCTTATCCCATTTTTCAGTTGGTACAACAGCAACTTCCATGAAAATGAGAATATAACTGGTAACCAGGAGCAAGAGAGCCAGACTTATTCAGTTTACTGATTCAAGTTCATGGATGGAGACTTAACTCCACAGGTATTCCTAAAGATAAAATCCTGATGTATCTTAAAGTTTCATACCTCTTGTTATTTTGTGCTAGAAGATAGTTGCTGCAATCAGAAGATTTGATTTTCTTTTGAACTACCAGAAATTAACTGGAACACTGTCTTTTTTTGATGCATTCTGTACGTGACTAGCACAGAAAGTTAGTGCATATGAATCAGCCTTTCTATGCTGTGTTCAAATAGGTAATTTTAAAAAGGGGGATGGAGGGGAAAATGACACACCACTGACCCCTGCACTGTATCTTTCTGCATTTTTGAAACTATTTGGATGCATATACCTCGTAGACCTCATAGCAGCCTTCCAGTATCTGAAGGGGAGCTATAGGGATGCTGGGGAAGGACACTTCATTAGGGACTGTAGTGATAGGACAAGGGGTAACGGATTCAAACAAACAGAGGAAGTTTAGATTGGATATAAGGAAGAAATTCTTTCCTGTTAGGGTGGTGAGGCACTGAAATGGGCTGCCCATGGAAGTTGTGAATGCTCCATCCCTGATGGTATACAAGGCCAGGTTGGACGAAGCCTCAGATGGCATGGTTTAGTGGGAAGTGTCCCTGCCCATGGTAGGGGGGTTGGAACTAGATGATCTTAAGGTCCATTCCAACCCTAACTATTGTATGATTCTATATTTCTTTGATTCTATGATTCTATTCTATGATTCATATAATTAGTTAGAATTTGAGCATTCTCTCTGAACAACGTGAATAATGACAACTGATGACCAACAAGGTATTAAACTATTATAACAGCTTAAGTAGAAGCTATATCTTTGTACTACAAAAATAGTTTAACTTCTAGGTCTGCATCTAATGGAGTATATGCTCTTTCATGCTATGTATGTGTCCTTGTTCTGATTACAGTTTTTGAGCAACATAGAATGTATGTTACATGTATTTTACATATTGATGGATACTATATAACAGTCATTAATGTCTTCATGTGGCCAGTAAGTTGAGTACGTTAACTTAGCCCACATTATTAATTGTCAATTTAATGAAATTCAGCCAATATTATGTTGAAATTGCATAGTTTTGTTTATCTGTTACAGGCTTGGTAGGGTCAATCTTTTTATCTTTGCACTTATCTTGTTTAAGGAGCAGTGATTTTGAAAACAGCCTTTACCATGGTTTTTCTTGTAAATTAATATATTAGTCTGAGTTTCATGACAGAAAGGAAATCAAAATCAGATCATTTTTTTGCCTCATCCACAATTATATCAATCTTAGACTATCTTTCCAGATAAAAATATGGGAGGTTCAGTGGATTCCGAATTTGCATATCTGAAAGCAGTAGATATCTATATTTTTTCTACATTTACCTTTCTTTTTATATCATATTTTTATCTTGTGCATTGGAAACATTATGTGGACATGTCATTCTCTGAAAAAGATATAGGCTTAATATTTGAGATTAGAAAGATGTTCTGTCTATTGCAAATGGGAGACCATAAATGACCTTTTATGCAATTAAAGGCTGAGGTATTTGACAACAAGAAAGGACATTTATCAAAATATAATACAATTCAAATATTTTTCCTCCCACATGAGTCTACAATGGCTCAAAAACCCACAGCAATTTTAAAAATACATTAATGCTGATGTTTTCTTTGATGGTTTGAAGTTTCACTTCTATTTCATCATCAGACTGTTCATCAGGATCACCATTTAGGTATGGTAAAAATAGTTCTGAAAAAAAAAAAAGTAAAAGATCACTCTTAGGTTGTAACTAATCTGGTGGATTTAAAAAGTAATAATTCCTTAATGGAATTCCTCAATTTATATAGAAACAAACTGGACACATTGTCCTCATGTCTAATGAAGTGACGTGGTGAAACAACCACCTCAGGTTAAAGTTAAGCTAAGTCTATGAAAATGAACCTTAGACTTTCAGTATAAAGACAATGCATTATAACCCAGTTAACAACTTGTAGATTCTTTAAGAAATTAAACAAATCATATCACATTTAGCACTGAAGAAAAAGTTTGATTTTTATTCTTTCACACAGGAGTAGCTTGCATGTAAGAAGCATTTACTTCTAGCTTACATAGAGAAAACTCAGTGAAGCAGAGACTATGGCTAGGTACTATGAATGACTATTCGTCAGTAACAGCAAAACATGACTGAACAAACACAGATAAAACAGATAGTCTATCAGGCACAGATACACAAAGAATTTGCAAATTTATTCACTAACCTGTTGGATTTATACAACCCTATCTAAATAATTCTCAGAAAAATAGGACAGTTCATGCTGTTTCCGATATAAGCTCAGAAATACAGCATTGCTTATTAGAGAAGGTCTTAGGCTACCAGCACCCTTGCTGAGAAAAAGATTTATGGCTAACCTTTGCTAGGTCAGTGACAATAAGTCTAGGAAAGTATTTTTTAGAGAAAAGGCAGTCAGGTGGTTCAACATGAAATTAGATATGTTGCCAGACTCAGCAGGTAGCTGATAAGATGATTGAAATTCAAGATACCTATAAATAGAATATAGTGCCTAGCATGTAGTCTGGGTCATGAGGGAGATGCTTTATCCTGTGCTGCTTTCAGTGTCCTGCATTTGTTTGAAACATCATACCACACACATTACTTTTTGTTCACTAAATCATAGAGACTGTTTCATTGTCCAATGTTTCTAGTCACAGTTTTCAAGTGTGCTTTGTTGGACTAAATAGTCTTGCTCCCTACATCAGTTTTGAATAGTGGTAGTATACACTATATTTCTACTAAAAGAAAGATCTGATGATTCTGTGCAACCTGATGTCCCTGTCCTTGGTAGGAGGGATAAAACTAGATGATTAAGGTGCCTTCCAGCCCAAACCATTCTATGATTATATGATTCTGAAGGTGGCATCTGTAACTCAGCAGCACAATATCCCCAATGTAAAGGAGAGCTTGTCTGGATTAAGTTTAGGATTGTGAAAGTTTTATAACTATCCTTGCAAAGATGCAGGAAAATTGAATGAAAGCTCTAAGAATGTGATTATACCTAAAACACCAGGAGATGGAGAGGAAAGCTATACCAAATGAGAAATGTTTTGTTTTTTTTTTTTTCTTGTTAAGTGTTCACCACTGGATACAGATGGATACTGATATAAATGGAGATGTAAATGGAGCTTTAAATGGTGCTCTGGAATGACATTTTTACGTTCTTAATGGTGATCATGGAGTATGTGTCCCAAAATATTAGCCTGCTAGCACTGATTGTGGGTGTGTGAAATTAAAATATTTAGACTGAGACCAATACAGAGAGTATGATATGGTTCCTTTTTGAATAACTTGCTCAGAATTGTTTCTTGTAGCAAGGAAGTGTGGAGACCACAGACGTATGGGCAACATCCTGTAAATTAAACATACCCATGGCTACTCTCAGGCACTGAAATCAGTCAGTACAGAATGGTGGACATGCTCTCTGTTAAATTCTTTTACTCTCTGGAACAGTTAGTCCATATTAAATTGCTTGTTAGAAATGATCTTTGACTTGTATTTAACTACCCAACAGTACCTGAGAAAATTCTGCCTGGCCAAGGTTCAAACTAAGCCAGGAACTATTCTGAGAGTTTACAGTATATCAGGACTGAAGAGAACAGACTTCCTGACAGGAGCACCTGGGAAATGAGTTCATCTGATCAAATACAGGCATTTGTGATGCCAATCTTCCCATCTGATTTAGATGTTTAGACTGTCTTTATAATCAGCAGAGAGAAACAGGCACATCTAGGCGAATGATTCACTCCATCATAAAGCAGACACTTAACATTCTCAGATTAATTGTCCCTTGCAAGTGCCCATTTTTCTCTCTTCCCTATAACGAGAATTCAGGGAGACAAATATACATGTCCCTATTGTAAATATTTAAAGATAAGACAAATGAATCCTAGGCTAAATGCATTAAGATGTGCTGACTGAATCTGTGTCTTTGTACTTTTATAGGACTCTCCATGATTCATATTCAGATGGTGTAAAGCTCAGACTAATAGAGGATAAGAATTGATTTCTGTGCATCTGAGTAAAAAGTTATTTCACGGATCCTTCTTGTTTTATTAACCAAAATAAGTCTATGAACTTCTGATTCTGCATTGGAAAATCAGAATTTGACTATATGTCTACTTTAAAGAACCTGTTTGTTGCCATTTTAGGGGTTTGGTTTAAGCTGTTGACTTTTATTTATTCATAAATAATTAAAGAATAGAAAATAGATGCAGTAAGAGTAATTTTCTATTCATGGGGAAAGAAGAAATGAATCAAATATTTTACAGTCCCTGTAACTTTATAATCAAAGTGCAAAGGCAAGAAGATGGTTTTCCTGTGGGAGATAATGTCTCAAATAGTCCAAGGTTATACTTGTTTCAGGCATAAATCCGTCAAAAATAGACATGCTAAAGCCAAAGTCACTCATGAATCAAGATTTCTTTAAGTGAAACAGTGGTTTCAGGAATGAACTGTGAATGAGCCAAACACTGCAATGAGTCCATCATACTCTGAATCATTCCAAACTAATCAATAAAAAAAAAACCAAAACTCTGTTAATGAAAGAAAAAAAACTTTGATAATAATCTTGTGATTAAAGCACTAAAATGAAGCCAGCATGTCATCCATTCCCAATTTCTCCAAAAGCTTCCAGTGTAAGACTTGATTAGTGGCTTTCAAGTGGTTGAATTGTTGCTTTGTCCATCATGAATAATTTTTATTTATTTATTTTATTTGTATCTGTCAATGGAAACGTTATTCTGATATTTCATTGGGAATGCATAGATAGACTTTTACTTTTTAAGTTTCAAAAATAAAAATATCTGAGAAAAATCATGTATTTAGTTCAACTTTCTACTGTACCTCCTTATCTCTTATTTCCTTCAAAAGAAAATTGGATGAGAATGAGGGGGAGTCCAGGTTGAAGCTGTGGCTAAGGTAGCTGAAGAGAACTTGGAGATTTAGATATTATTTTGAATATTTGGGGATCTCCACAAATACACATGTACCTATTCAAACATAAGAAGTTACAGAAATATAATGTGCTTCAAATTAAGACCACAAAAATTCTCTTTCCTGAGCAGGATTCTTTCCTAAATCATGGTAACATTGTAGGTTAAAGACTACTTTTATTTATAATGTCTCAATGGTTTCTAAAGGATATTTCATCCAGCTCTTTCACATCATGTTTCCATCTGTCTCACGATACATGTATGTATGATCCACATGTACAAATATATGAAATATGTATATAAATGCACAAAATAGGAAACAGTAATTCACACTTTCCCCAGATTTTCACATCTCAGCTCAGACATGTTCTGCCTTCCTTCAGGGATTTTTTCAGTACTGGTGCCATTAGTTATAAACATCGCAACGTAAGGGAACTATTTTATCTTATGGAATAAGAAGAATGACTCATCCAGTGAAAGCTCCTGCAGAGTGCTGAGACTTCACACATGTTAGTTTACTGAAGTGCAGCAGGATGAGCTCTGTTTTTAATGAATTCATGACATATAATTGGCTGACATGCAATTTTATCCAAGAACTTCTTTCAGTTTTCCTTCAGTTTTCAGTGACTTTGGACTGACTTGTTTGTTGAACGATTATCCCTTCCCTTATATTTTCCTGGAAAAGGATTTTAGAATTTAATTTCAGAACCCGGGTTTTAAAATATTTATTTGCATATTCCCCAGAATGTTTCATAAAGGGGGTACTATCTATGTTATTATGTCACCATCCTTTCAGTTGCCTAAAAATATTAAGTTCCGAATGAGGGATACTATATGCCAAAGAACCATTACTTCCTTTCCTTTAACACTAATAGTTGTAGAGAACATTACACCAATTAGGGTGCTTCACATATATGAAACATGGATTCTTCCCAATTTCCTCTATGTGGATTGAAAAAGATAAAGAGGAGGGAACAAACGTTCTCTCTTTTAACAGAAGATAAGGCACATTAAATGGCCTTAGCTAAATCTCATGATCAATCAATAATTTTATTTATTGCGAATAAATATATGTTTGGTTTTGTCATATGTGCAGTGAGGAGAACTCTTAATTTTCATTTAGATATATAGATTTTATAATTTATTTATCAATTTGGTTAAAAGGAGTCACATTACTGGAATCAGATTAGTTGTACAGGAATGCTTATTTAAAATATTTCACTTTACCAATAGAAGGTTGGTACTTTATAAGTTTATAGATACATATTAATGTTTTCTAAATATATAAATAATCCTCTTCCCACATAGCCTGCTAGGCAAACAATTCCTATTCAGCCAATCAGAAATTCAATAAGTAGAGAATGAGCAGAGCTGGATTGTTTTCTAGGCATTTTAAAGCAAGTAGATAATCCCCTATTTCTGAAAAATTATGCATTATATTTATAATAACAAAAATAATGATGTGTTATCTCAGACCATAATTGTCCTTATCTCATTAGCACCACAAGATTTTTTGCATATTGCAGTAGGCATATGAGATTCAGGTAAGGATGGGGTAAGTATGCAAACATTTGGGAATTTCTAGGTTACATCAGATGTATTTTAGAGTTTTTATCTTAAAGTCACAAAGTCTTAGCAAAAACATATCTTAAAAGTCTTCCTGAATTTTCTTTATAGATAGCTCCTAGGAGAATTCAGCATTTTAACTTCCCCCTCATTGTCCACCAAGGGTAATTGTATTTTTTCTATCTCTGTGAAGTTCTGTCTAATTTGGTAAAAGGAAAATAACATATTGAAAAAGTACTATTTGAAGACTATGAAATCTTGCTTTAGTAGCATGAAAATATTAACAGGGTCATCTAGCTCAGTACCTAATTTATGTCCACAATTGCACTACCTGAAATTAAGAATTTTTCTTTTTTTCTTTTTTTCAGTATGCTTCTCTTTACCATCATCTACTACAAATGGTAGATTTCCTTTTTTTATTAATATTACTGCTTTTTCCAGAAGAAGTTATGTTTGTGGAATATATATTTAAATCATCATCCTGACAAACATAAAAATATTGCCTAATATCATCCTTCTAATGATATACAAACCTTTGAGAGTTAATTTCAGATTTAACATCTTTTAGAAGTAGAGACACAGGTGTTTGCTTGTTTTTTAACTTTTTTGATTGCTGATTAGCTAGAAGGTTTTTCTTCTCCTGTACTCGGCACTGGTGAGGCCGCACCTTGAGTACTCTGTCCAGTTCTGGGCTCCTCAGTTTAAGAAGGATGTGGAAATGATTGAGTGCATCCAAAGGAGGGCAACGAGGCTGGTGAGGGGCTTGGAGCACAAGCCCTATGAGGAGAGATTGAGAGAACTGGAGTTGTTTAGCCTGGAGAAAAGGAGACTCAGAGGTGACTCTCTACAAGTTCTTGAAAGGAGGCTGTAGACAGGTGGGGATTGGTCTCTTTCACCAGGCAGCAACAGACAGAACGAGAAGACACAGTCTCAAACTGCGCCAAGGAAGGTACAGGTTGGATATTAGGAAGAAGCTTTTCACGGAAAGAATAATAAAATACTGGAAAGGTCTTCCCAGAGAGGTGGTGGAGTCACCATCCCTGGATGTGTTTAAAAAGAGACTGGATATAGAACTTGATGACATGGTTTAGTGGAGGTGTAGGGCATGGGTTGGACTTGATGATCTTAGAGGTCCCTTCCAACCTAGTGATTCTGTGTTTCCAAACACAGTATTCATTCAAAAGCTTATTTTATCATATCTTAAGTGGGGAATGTTTATGTTCACTTAATCATAGGATAATAGAATAGAATCTTAGAATCATAGAATGGTTTGGGTTGGAAAGGACCTTAAGACAATCTGGTTCCAACCCTCCAGCAAGGATGCCTCACACTAGACCATGTCACCCAAGGCTTTCTGCAACCTGGCTTTGTATGCTGCCACGGGCAGAGCATTCGCCAGTTCTTCTGGCAACCTCTTCCAGTGCCTCATCAACCTCACAGTAAAGAAATTCTTTCTTATATCTAACCCAAATTTCCCCTGCTTTAGTTTGAATCCATTGCCTATTGTCCTATTGTTACAGTCCCTGATGAAAAGTCCATGAATCACTGGAGGTGAAAATGAATCCATGGAAAATGATATGACAGAGGAATACAGATTGGATTATTTAATTATGCTTTGTGTTTATGAAATATAAAAGGAGTTGTACAGTGAAGCTACACCAATTTAAGCTAATAGAGGAAGTGTGAGTTAGGGCAACTAGCTATGTTAAATACAAATTCAATTAGACAACAGAATTATAAACATAAGTGTTAATGTAGCTGATCCTTGCTTCTTAAAAAGAGCCTTCATACATTAATTCTCCAGTTGTTATCATCAGTAAAATCCCATCTTTTTCTTAAAAGAAAACATTATATTTTAGTGTGGCCTATACTGTAATAATAAATTCCTGATGCCCATTGTTGCTGTCCCTGTCAGAATTTTTTTAATTCTCTGGTTTTATCATGCAACATTTTATTGTTCATGTATTACTTTTTATAAATTCCACTCCTCTGAGAACAGAAATGACAAGATAACTGTTAAGAGAAGATTATATGAGTATGTCTACTTGTTAAGTTAAAAAAGGACAGAAACGGAAGCAATCCAGACTGCAGCTGAGCCAGATTTTTGTTAAAGTCTCTACTAGAACCTGGACTGTTTTGGAAAGAGATAGTTAAAATAGTCCAATAGAAAGCCAGGGACTGCATAATGAGTAATCCACAATGTGAAAACTCATCCCCTAACATCTTTTCATTTAGTACTATAAATAAAAAACTCAGATGTGTGATGATACTTGTCAATATAAGGATAAGAATTAATACAAACTAATAGCAATTTTATCCTTACTCCTATGAAAATTGAAATTTATTACAGTATCCTAAAGAATAAAATTACCAGTGCATTATCACCATAGCAGAAAGAATGTAACCAACTTATTTTAACAAAATTACAACAAAGATAATGTCTCAGACTCTTTAGAAAATTTACCTAGTAAGCTTTACTTAGGTCTCTTATTTGATGCAGAATATGTGAATATGACCCTGTTGTCCGCAGTGAAATATAATGAATCCACTTAAAAAATAATATTAGTAGAAAAATAAAAAAATAAGAAAATATAGCATATCTATCTTGCATGGCACTATTAAATAGTGCATATCATTGTCTAATTAGACAATATGAGATTACATCATGTTGAAACACTGATGACAGCATCATATGCTAGACAAAGTTCTTTCCTGAAGAACAATCACAAGGATGGTTGCAAATGCTGCTATTAAATAAAACTAAAATATTCTTGATGGGAAACTTGCCCGATACCTTATTGAAAAGATATTTCAGTCTTATTCCAGACAGACAACAAAATAAGAACATCAATTTGCAAAGCAGGCAGTGAAATTTTTTATTGTGAAAAAGATCTTTTACTTTCTGAATAAGAAATATTATTTTTTAGAGACATGAAAAGTTAAGATTCTATATTTGCCTGAAATACAAATAAGTTCTGAACAATCATATGACAACTTGTGGGTAATTTCTGTCTTATATTGCTTATAAGCATTTTAGTAAGAAGTATTAATTAAGTATAATTACCCTACTTGCTTTCATCTTAACTGATGCATTTTCTGGGTATAATTTCTGACTTTTTTTTTTTTGTTGCAATATTGTTATACTTTTTATGGAAAATGACCCAGTTTTGTAAGAAAATGCTTGCAAAGCCTGAAGAGTGTAAAGGATAAAGATTCATGTGGAATGTGGGTATTTTGATTTCACTACTTTTTTTTAAGAGGGGTATGGTTTATTTTTATTTTTCCTGCAGCTTAGGTTCATTTGGCATGGACTTTCTTGAGAGTCTAGAAAATCTTATTGAGATACTAGAATGGGGAAAGAAACATTTAAGTGGTGTGTCCACCGCATTCTCTGTTTTATTTTATTACGTTATTGCAATAATATTTTTGGTTTTAATTTTGATTTAATTTAATTTCTTTCTTTCTTGTTTTAAGGTCAAATATTGCTTGGTTTGGTTTACATAATTGAACTTTTGGACTTTGAGGGGGGGTGGTAATTTTCTTTTTATCTAGTAAAATACTTCAGAAGATGTGGAGATCAAACACTGCAAGGAAGCTGAAATCTAATTTGTTTAAACGTACTATGGATACCATATCAGAAAGTCCAGCTTATTAGGAAATAGCTCTCTTTTCTATTCTCTTTTGTCTGAGTAGAATAATACATGAGAATCAAAATTACTTCACCCTTCCACAGAGACTCCTGTTGTTTTAGGCAGAGATTTCATTAGAATGGGGCATAAAGTAATTCATGGGGCATTAGGTTCAACCTGTAAGTGTAGATACCTAAGTCATAAGCCTCAGATAATGAGATGATGTAATCTAGTGACAATGCTAATACATGTCAACCCTCTGAAATCACTCAAAGGGAGTTAGAAGTTTCCAGGATTCTGAACTGAGATGAATGTTCATGCAGCTGGTATATTCCATGTAACATCCATCCTATCATTTAAGAAATACTATATACCCATATCAGAATTCTTTTTTATTTTAAAAAAAAAAAAAAAACCACAAAAAAAAAAAAACCCAAAAAAAAAACCAAAAA
>NDXB01022562.1:1180-17739 GCA_002631895.1 Agapornis roseicollis
TCTTTTTTTTTTTTTTTTTCCCTTATGGTCTCTTTCTTAGCCAGTTTCAAATTTCAGTTTGGCTCTCACACAGTCAGAATCCACTAAAGTGCACATTTTAAACCACTGCATATAACAATATTCTGCTTGGATGCCAAAAGGATGGTTGTAACCTGAGTCCAGGAAAAATATGTTGACTATCAGCAAGGTCAGAAGAGGAGGCATTAGAAGGGTAGTTATATTTTACTCAAATATCTGTTGCATAAGGCTATTGACCTTTTAACTGCAGAGTCAATTAAAAAGAAGAAAAGCTCTCATGCTCCTTTCTCTGTTAGAGCTGCAACTCTCTCACATGCTCTCAATGATGCCCACCTCCCATCGCAAACAGCAGAAGCTTGTTTGCACCATATTCTGGAGGCTGTTCACAGATACATCCTCCTTGTGAAGAACAGTTAATCATCAGACCCTATTCAACATTAAGGGAATCCATTAAGAATGTCTTGCTACTGTAGTACTGCCCTAAGGAGAAATCTTGTCTGGCAGGGTGAAAATGTCTTTAATTTCCTTCTTCCATTAACCAAGACTGGAAAAAAACTGTGGAAAATGTGCATGAGATCACTAAACTGCAGTGTGTAGTGTTTTCTGATTAATATCCTGGAGAGCTCATAAAGCCACTCTGAAAAATTAATCATACAAGGATGATAGAATAATAAACAACTTAGAAAACAGAAAGCCAAATGTCACACAGTGTCAATAATGTGAACAGTGACTTAAATAGTCATTATATTTCTCTAGCAACTTATTTAAAAAAAGTGTAATGAAGCTGTTGTACATAACACAATATGGGGAGGGATTCTTCATTAGGGACTGTAGTGACAGGACAAGGGGTAATGGGTTCAAACTTAAACAGGGGATGTTTCAATTAGATATAAGGAAGAAGTTCTTTACTGTTAGGGTGGTGAGGCACTGGAATGGGTTGCCCAAGGAAGTTGTGAATGCTCCATCCCTGGCGTTGTTCAAGGCCAGGTTGGACAGAGCCTTGGGTGACATGGTTTAGTGTGAGGTGTCCCTGCTTATGGCAGGGAGGTAGGAACTAGATGATCTTAAGGTCCTTTCCAACCCTAACTATTCTATGATTCTGTGATTCAATGATTCTATAACTGAAGAATACTGCTTGTAGCATTTCCAAGACATTTGATACAAGGAATGTTTATACAGTATTTGAATGAGGCCTTGGGTGGCATGGTTTAGTGTGAGGTGTCCCTGCCCATGGCAGGGGGTTTGGAACTAGATGATCTTAAGGTCTTTTCTGACCCTAACTATTCTATGATTCTATGATTCTATTAAATGTCTAAAAACTGAAGGTTAATTTGAACAGATTCGTACATGAAAATTCCTAGTGCCACCTATTGGCAGACAGGACAAACGTGAATTAGTCTATACGTCTATATGTCCAGAAATACACTTTTTTAAAAAAATAAATAAACAAAATGCTTGTATCTCACATCTAAAACGCTGTTTCATACTATAGTTAAATTCTTAAGAAGCACACACAAAAATGTTTGTTTCTGATTAATACATTTACTTCCCAAATTCTGCTGCTGCTGCCTGTGAGACCAAGGCAGCGGCAGATGTTGCCCTGAGCTACCAATCTAGAATGACCTGCCCAACAGCTGAAGAGGGCATCTGAGGCTTCTGCCTCATATTTTTAGGTTAAATAGCATCCCTTTCTTTCTTCTGAGGTAATTCATACATGAAGGCTTTAATGAAGCCTTGAACAAAATACAGCCCTTGCCAGAAACTAATTTGCACTGACTTTTTTAAAGAACTCTTCTGATTATTTGTCTTTTCATGACAATGTATTTAAGTAATCATAATGTCTGAGTGAGTATTACAGTCTGCAAATATTATTTTGACATTTGAATTTATACTTTCATATTTCAGGAAAAGAAAAAAAGGAAAAAAAAAAGGAAATAATTGTACCTTGTTAGCAGCATTTATGTACTTAGGACAAAAATGTAGAAAAATAAATTATAGAAAGGAAAAGCTATTAATTCTGGTTATTGTTTGCCCCTAAAATCCTGCATTTTCTTCTGCTGGAATATGTGGGGGAGGCCTGACAGTTAGAGGTGGCAAATCACCCTGCTGAGGATGCTAGCCACATATGAGTCCTTGCCATGGCAAGGGAGAGTGTAGGAGAAAATTCACAGTGTACAGGGATGGCAGAGCCTGGTGAGACTTACATCTACAACAAATCTGCTTCACTTAAAATAATTCAGCAGTAGATTAGTGCCTGCAAACATGAGGACTGATCATTTTCTGTGGCACAGTCCAGAACAACTCATAACACAGGCAGTCTGGGGAAAGGAGGATGATCAGAGCACAGGAACTTGCTGAAGCAGCTGTGTCCTGACTAGCTGTCAGGGATCATGTGTATCCCAAGGGCTGGGTGAAAAGGAAGTTATCATGGACAAAAGTGTGCTTTGAAAATAGTGACAGCATTTTCATACCACCATTTTTTAAATGTCTAGCTTTCTCATTTTCAGTTCAGGTTTTAATTAATCCTACTAAAATTTTCCATAAAAAATTGAGACAACAGTACAATTGTGGAGGTAAAGTCAGAAGGATTTACAGATATTTCATTTAGAAAATGCTATTTATGAGGTAATCCATCAATAAAGGTACTTGTTTAGAAGTATCATACAATATAACAGCAATTGAAGACTTGGTTCAAACAATTAATAAACTAAACCACACAAATAATGGTGGGAAAATGTACTAAAATTGAATTTAATGCAATTTAATTTAACTTAATTTAATAATTTAATTTAATACAGACAAGTACCATACAGAATATTTTAAGATTTACCATGAATTGGTGCAATATTTTCCACGATGAGAACCATAGAATAGTTAGGGTTGGAAAGGACCTTAAGATCATCTAGTTCCTACCTCCCTGCCATAAGCAGGGACACCTCACACTAAACCATGCCACACAAGGCTTCATCCAACCTGGCCTTGAATACTGCCAAGGATGGAGCACTCACAACTTCCTTGGGCAACCCATACCAGTGCCTCACCACCTTAACAGGAAAGAATTTCTTCCTTATATCCAAACTAAACCTCTCCTGTTTAAATTTGAACACATTACCCCTTGTCCTGTCACTACAGTCCCTAACGAAGAGTCCCTCTCCAGCATCCCTATAGGACTCCTTTGGATACTGGAAGGCTGCTATGAGGTAAATTAAAATTGCATAGCTTTTTATTTTAAGTAATTTTTGAAGACGTTTCTATTGTTGTGCTTTTGAAAGCAAAATATAGTATCTTTAGTCTTCTCTGTTTTTGTGAAACCAACCCTTTGTGTGTAAGGGAAGGGAAAGTTAGGGATAGAAAAACTACAAAAATTTAATAGATGATTTTAAAGTTGTTGGCAGACTTCAAGGATTATGAGAAGATAAGAGCTTTTTAATAGCATTAAGTTCAGCTTTCAACTGAACAGGCTCCTAAACTCCAAACATTGATGGAAGCAATTCACATAAAATATGTATTAATAAATATATGCATGGCAATTTCTTTTATTTGTAAAATAGATTAGCTAGGAAAGCATATATATTTAAAACAGACTTCTCAAAATGAAGGCTTCAATATCAACCTCATTAATTATGTGTGTTTGCTCTTCATTTAACCTCTTGGACAGCTGAAAGGGGGCTTTCAGTACAGCCTTGAGGTTAATGTGAATGCACTTATCACTTATTACCAAACTGGATTTTAATGAGTATCAAATTAGAGATCCATTTAATATTTTTCTAGGTTTGCATTAGTTTCTGTATCTAAACTAAAGGAAAAATGATGAGAAAGTACAGTTTTTGGAGCCTGCAGAAAAAGAGATGAAAGACAGATGATAAGAAGCTGACATGCCCTATTTAACCTATGGCAAAAATGTGCAGGTAGTGAACATACACATTCAAAACCCACATCTGCTGATAATCTGTACTCTATTTCACTCTTAAATATATTTCTTTTGAAGGCTTTGGGAAATAGCTATGACTGTACTTTTATTTAAGTTGTACAGTTGTTGAATAGCCACACAGCCGTCTCATGATCCATATAGATAAAGCAGTCCCAAGGTATTAACAAACTATTATTGTTGCTGCATGTATGCTACCCTCCATTTCTCACAGCATCCTCAGAGATGATGTATCCAAGCATTGACACTGACACTTGCCATCCTTCAGTGCTAAAAACTGAAAATAATCCATAGAATCATAGAATAGTTAGGGTTGGAAAGGACATTAAGATCCAACACCTGCCATGGGCAGGGACACCTCACCCTAAACCATGTCACCAAAGGCTCTGTCCAACCTGGACATGAACAAGGCCAGGCATGGAGCATTCTTAACTTCCTTGGACAACCCATTCCAGTGCCTCACCACCCTCACAATAAAGAACATCCTCCTTATATCCAATCTAAACTCCTCCTGTTAAAGTTTTAACCCATTACCCCTTGTCCTGTCACTATACTCCCTAAGGAAGAGCCCCTCCCCAGCATCCCTATAGGCCCCCTTCAGATACTGGAAGGCTGCTAGGAGGTCTCCACTCAGCCTTCTCTTCCCCACACTCAACAGACCCAACTTTCTCAGCCTGTCTTCGTATGGGAGATGCTCCAGTCCCCTGATCATCCTCATGGACCTCCTCTGGACTTGTTCCAACACTTCCATGTCCTTTTTATGTTGAGGACACCAGAACTGCACACAATACTCCAGGTGAGGTCTCACAAGAGCAGAGTAGAGGGGGAGGATCACCTCCTTTGACCTGCTGGTCACGCTCCTTTTGATGCAGCCCAGGATACGGTTGGCTTTCTGGGCTGCAAGCGCACACTGCAGTCAGCTCATGTTCATGTTCTCATCTACAACCACCCCCAAGTCCTTCTCTGTAGGGCTGCTCTGAATCTCTTCTCTGCCCAACCTGTAGCTGTTCCTGGTATTGCTCCTACCCAGCTGTAGGACCTTGCACTTGCCATGGTTGAACTTCATGAGGTTGGCATCAGCCCATCTCACAAGCATGTCAAGGTCCCTCTGGATGCCATTCCTTCCCTCCAGCGTATCCACCAAACCACACAGCTTGGTGCCATCGACAAACTTGCTGAGGGTGCACTCAATCCCACTGTCCATGTCAGTGACAAAGATGTTGAACAAGACCGGTCCCAGCACCGATCCTGAGGGACACCACTCGTCACTGGCCTCTAGCTGGACACTGAGCCATTGACCACAGCTCTTTGCATGCAGCCATCCATCCAGTTCTTTATATACCAAATTAAAATCATAGAATCATAGAATAGTTGTGGTTGGAAAGGACCTTAAGATCATCTAGTTCCAACGGACTCTTCACACTAAACCATGGCACCCAAGGCTTCTTCCAACATGGCCTTGAACACTGCCAAGGATGGAGCATTCACAACTTCCTTGGGCAAGCCATTCCAGTGTGCCTCACCACCCTAACAGGAAAGAATTTCTTCCTTGTATCCAACCTAAATCTTTATTTAGTTCTCATTACTTAAAATTTGTTACTGCAACCCTTGCTGTTTGTCTTCCTTTTAATACTATGAAAGAGGTAAAATAGAGAAATCTAGCCCATTACTAGCCATATACGTGCACGTATAACAATGAGTATTGTTGTATTTTTTCTAAAGACTGCCTGATCATACTTGCAGTCATGAAAAAAATCTTTGTCTTTTTTTTTTTTTTTTTTAATAAAAAGTGAAATCTGCTTGGCCAGGTACATAAGAACAACTCCTACTTTTATGATCAACCATAGCACAGTATCTTTTTCATCAGCTGCTGTAGAAACACCTTGAAGTATGCTGGGTTTCTTATCTTCATTATCATCAATAAAGAGATCCATTCCAGAACCTCTCCCAAATTTGAATGGAGCTATAGATCTTCCAATTTGATGATTAAACCTCTGGGGGAGAGAGGGAGGGAGGAGAAATGCTTCATTTAATAGGGCAATAGTAGAGTAGAGTATTTGGAAAGGGAAGGAAAGGGGTGAGAGGCAACTAATCTGGAAAGAATATAAAAGGTGACCTGGGAAAAAATGATGATGTCAGTCACCTTTTTTTCCCCCCAAACTCCTTCTCTATTCCTAACTGACACAGAACTGACATTCAGTTCCTCTGTTTGGTTTTCTCCTATGGTCTGATACAGACACATTTCTTTATGCACCTTGCATTATGCACAGATGCAAAAGATAGCCCTTAATAAAATGTCCAAGTGCAGCTGCTACAGGAGGGCAGAGCTTACCTGGCTCTCAGTGCTCCTCCAGGAGCAGGGCTCCCATACCTAACTATTTCCAAACAGCCTGCATAGACATATGCTTTGCTGGGCTGCCCTGTTTATTTTCCACTGTCATTTTCTAAGGCAAACAGGGCATGTGAAGCTCTCTGCCTATCTGTCTCCTGTTCCCATTGCTATGACTGCTCTTTAACCTTTTGACTTGTCTGCATCTATGATTTTTTCACCATTCCAGTTTGTTTTCTTTTTATTCCAATGTAACTGCAAAGTACTGAATTAACTGTGGACATAGGGGAGGGGGCAGTCCATACACTGTTCTGATTACAAGATTTCCAAATGTGAAGAGTTGATATGCAAATTAATAATCTAATATATATCATCAACTCATCATCACTGTGGTTCACATACACATACACAACACAAAATAAGAAGCCACAACATTCACTGAACAGAACCTGCAATATAGAAAATGATTTGGCAATATTTGTATGATTCTAGTATTATGATTTAAAAAATTCTGATGAATAAAAATATTTACAGACATGTCATAAATTATAGATTTTCTTCTGCTACTTACTTGTCACAGATATATTCAGATTTTTAATTTCAATTATTTTATAAATTTAAAAATCTTTTAGGAATGTTCTGGCATTTTATATGATTTGGAAAGCTTGAAGTACCACCTGCAGCTTATCATCACTTTGGCATTGAATTTGTCTTTGACCTTTCCAAATCTAGATAATTCTGCCAGGCCATCAGCCAAGAATTACACTGGATAAAGATAAGCCACCATTCCAAATCACAAGCAAGTTTGGTGGGCTATGACACATAAAAATGATAATCGATTTCATAAAAATAGCCTGTAGTGAGGGAGTTTTGAGCAAACAGGAATCACTGTCTGACAAGAGTACACTGTCTGACAAGAGTACACTGTCTGACAGAGACAGAGTACAAATCCAGAAGGTAAGTTTCAAAATAGGAAATTTTGGTGAGACAGAAAGGCAGGAAACAACAAAAAAAAAATTGACTGGATGTGAACAAGTGTGTTTCTCTCATAGAATCAAAAAGGTGGTGGGATCAATAGCCCAACTGAAGTGCACCTACACCAGTGCACTTCATGCCCATGTTGCACTATGCAGCAGGAAAATTATGACATAGTTCACAAAAACATGGTAGTTTAACTTAGAAGTGCTACAATCAATGCCTAAGAGGTCTTCAGAAGAAGATAGGCAAGGAAGGAGGGGCACTCAATGTGTTTCATAATGGAAAGGAAAGGAAAATTTTGTGAGGACTTCAAAGTTGAGAACCCTGGATTAGTTCTAAATAAGAACAGAAATCAAAACTTGCAGAATTAGCAGAGAAGGGGAAAATTCCCCTTCAGTTTATGTATCTAGTCAGCCCTAGCCTTTATTTATTGGACTTTTCACCATGAATTAGTTTAACTAAAGGAAAATTCCAAAAAGTTCATTACAGGTGAAGTTTAGTTTAGGGAATTGCTTTTGTCAATCCTAGTCATGCTTTTACTTTCCAATGTGCAGACACTCTATTTGCTCAGCATTTTTTTTGCCATGGTAATTTCAACAGCCAGAAGAAGAACAGAAGCAGTGGTGTTACATCTGCAAGTGCTTAATGAATAGTGCAGCTTGCATGATTTCAATACAGTTTTAATTATATTTGGCAGAAAAGAGAAGGCATGACCTAGCTTAAAATGCATCTAAGTTAGATTCCTGGTATTTAAGCAAGAAATTATATCACTGAAATACAAAAACTGTCTAATTGTTTCAGATAATTCACACGAGGGTTAAGCTTTCTAAATGGTCTCAATTGTAGATACTGTGATCCATTTTCTTTTTTTTTTACCCAAGGGCTTGTGCAGTCACATCTTCTGAAGTATATGCTGGTAATGAGAACACTGCATGTTATTTGTCAGTGAAAGTGTCAGTCAGGCAAAGTGATCACAATGGTGTAGACCACGACAGACATTATTACTGTGAGGTGGCTCTGACCAGTAGTACGCTAACTTTTAATGGTGGTTTTTTTTTTATAGGTGAAACTCCTCCTTTCCCTCCACTCACCACTGGCAGTAGAATTATTTGCAGAATGGCAGCAAGATATATTCAGGAAAATGTATCGACATAACTCTTAGTGCTTGAGTGAATAACTTTTGCTATAGAATATATCAATGAATTGTACCTCTGTTTAAGGAACTCACTCCTACAAAGCCTCTCTTCTAGAAAAGAAGAGCAGCCAGCTGCTCTTCCCAGCATCTGTCCCATAAGATACTCTCAGTGGCCTGGAGCAGAGATGTGCAGTTACAGTCCGGAGATGTTTTCTCCAGAATATCTTCCCATTTTCACATTTTCCAGAAATTAGGCTCAATCTACTTTTGGAGCTTTCATCAGGTTCTGTTCTGTTACACATTAGAATCTCTTCAGAGCAGTGTTGTACATATCCAGCACATGTTGCTGCGACATGCTGGTGACCAAACAACACATGGGCCCATCTGGCCAATGGCTGAAATGCAGCAAGTCTGAAGTACAGCATCCCCTTTACACTTCTAGTTAGTTCTCTGTACATTATAATTCACTTACTGGTTGTCATCTTCCAGCATGTATCTAATAGGCACTTTTGGAGCCAATTCACTATTCATATGCTAAGCACTTAGATAACCATTATTGGAAGTCCTCTAGATCCTATTTTGTGTAGTACCAGATCATAGACTTTTCTGTAGATTCTCACATAATGCCCTCTAGTGAACCACAAGATAGCCTACTTGTTAATTTGTTATAACTCATGCTTAAATTTTCCTAGTAAGTCTTTGGCAATGTTACAGAAATGAGACATTTCATGTATTTTCCCCTATTCTCTGCAAAGGTCCTTCCTACCATGCAATGCTCCTCAAACCAGATAAGCTACCAATCACTTAGTTATTAACATGTACTCAACTTCCTTATGTTTGTCTTCTACAAAGCCGAAGCCTCATAATAAGCCCATCTAATAAAATGTAAATGTATCCAAAGTGTATATCTTTAATAATTGAGATAAAATGTTTTGGATGTATTCTCTCATGTTTGCTCTTTCATTTTCCATGTGTATACTCCTCTGCTTCATCTACAGACAGGAATTATAATCCTTATGAGCTTTTGTTTTACTGGTTTGCAAAATCATTATTTTAGACTCTCGTCACACAGCAGGCTCTGAAGTCTTTTACGATTCTAGCAGTCTTTCTCTCTACCTGCTAAGTTTTGTATATCTTCAACACATGAGGATAAAACTGTAATGTGTGGTTTGCCCAGCCTCTTATACCTCAATATTAAGACTTTGCTGTCGTTATTATTTTGTATTGAAAATAACTCTTTTTAAGACAATCTGCCCAACATGTGACCACCTTGTATTTCATGGACTGTATTCATTTTTGAATTTTTGCAACTAGAAAGTACTTACTTCATCAAGAAGTCCAACATGTACTTTGCATAATGTGCTGCTATCTGTTACATTTTTCTGAGCACTTACTCTTTTTCTCCAGGCTTTGAGGGTATCCAGCTCTTCCTGTGCAACATCACAGTCTGTTTTAGCAGTGTTTTTTAACCCAGCATCTCTGGAAACTTTTTATCATACTCTTGCTCTCTGTGATAAAGTCATTAATACTAATTGCATGCTTTTCATGGGAAAACAGATTTATTATGCAACCAATGATCTCTAAAGAGAATGCACAGTGCTCTTGAATTTAACAACAACCTGCAGCCAGCACTCACAGTTGATAACAGTTTGTAGATAAAAATCAATCAGCCATACTTGATTGGGTTGTATAACTGTCTTACCATGCTTAACTAGGCTTGTAAAATCACCACTTATCCAAAACTCCTGCTGCTTCTATTTACATAATGTTTTCACTTCTTTTTTAGTTAGTGATTTGAGTATTTGTGAAAGTGGGAAACCCCTTAAACCAGAATTAAGTTTGACATTAACCTTCAATTATATGTAAAATTTTTAATCTTTATCCCTAAAGAAATATATGTATCTGTGTGTTTCCTTTCAGAAAAGAATGCTTCTGAGACTTTCAAATATTTTTAAAACTACTAGGAAAAAAAAAAAAAAAAACTTATCAGATGTTATTTTAAAACCACTTTATCACTGACTTCCCAAATAATTTAATAAATTATTTTATGTTCATGAAATTCATATATTCAGGCTTTCTGGCCTTGTACTGGACTCTGCTGTGCTAAGAAATACTTTTGACTACTTTATTTCTGGGGTGTGACACAGGAGATTTTAAAAATCTGTAAAATCAGTCACATTATTTTTGTAAAAGTGTTTTGAGATACACAGCTGAAAATAGCTGTGCAACAGTCAAGTAAGTTTATACAAATACCATACTACATCAAGAAGAGAAAACTCTAGCTCAGCATTTTAATTAGAACATGCAGGTAGAAAAGTCGCATGGAAGAATATCCAGAGAGATGTTGAGTGCAAAGACTGATAATTTTACAAGAGTTCCACCAGGAAATGAGAATCTCTGGGAAAAAAAATCATCTGCTGTGTTGTAAGTTAATGCTTACTTGCCAAGTTTCATCTTTCTTATACACTTTGTGCAGCAAGACAAAAACAATTTTTTTTTTTCAGTGAGATGTGACTAGGGAAAAGGTATGTGCGGAGGTCTGCTATCTTGGAAGTGCATGGATACGGATACATCCATTTTCTTTCTCCTCTTTCTCTGAAGTTACCCCTAGATCTAAGGGGTAAAAACCTGTTCAACAATAAATGCTGAAGTTAAAGTACCCTGCTGGGTATGAATCAGAGTATACAGCACTGCAGAATGGGATTTTAAATACATACCACTTCAGGGAAATGCTTGGCCACCTGAGCCTAATTTCTCCCTGCACCAGCCATGAGAATTAGAATTTACTGAGCTCTCATTATGGGGTCATCAGCCAGCTGCAGAAGCAGAGGGTTTGCTTTGCTGGAATAGCTGAACACCACATAGGTCTTCCAACATTGTGTCTCTCAGAATGTACTATAAATGATGCTTCAGAGGAAAGTATAATCTGTAATACAAGATATCATGGAACAGTTAGTTTTGCTTGTCAGGGGAAGTGAGCAGTTACTATCCTAAACAATAAGGAAGAATGATATCTTCCACAGGGAGTTTTGCAGGTTAGTTGCACTTTACACTAAAAAATATTCCCCTCAACCATCTAAAATATATTACTCTTACTGTCCATGAAAGCTTTCCCATATTTATATTTATATATGTGACAGGCACTAGAATAACTTTCTTTTTAGAATTTCCAGTTTAATGTGTATCTTTACGATAGCAGCTTTCATTCTCTTAAAATCACCTATCGCCCCACCACCTTCAAACAAATTAGTACTACTGCTTTTAGTCTTCCCTTGCATGGAAGTTCTTCATCTCCTGACTTCAATAATTTTCATTGCCCTTCTTAGGACTTTTTGTACATATGAGTAGTTTCAAATTGGTCCCTCTGATATGCAAAGATTTGCATTTCTCTATGTTGAATTTCAGCTGCCATTATGTAGCCTAATTGTGTAACAGCTTTAGAAATTCTTTCCTCTTTCTGCCCAAATCTTGCCAAGCCTAAATAATTTCACCATTTTTATTTTTTAATAATAATAAAACTGAAAAAGTCTCACAACATGGTAGCTTCTGTTTGACTGAATCAATAAGAAACATTAGAGCATTAAAGGGAAGGCTATGTAATTGATTACAGAGTAGAAAATAATCAGAGGATATTAATTTCTGTGTGTTGTACTACTACACAAGAGAATGTGAAAGCAACTGAGATGTAATATGATCTGGGGTGGTTTTGTCTCGGATGGAGTTAAATTTCCTCATAGTAACTGATATGGGGCAAGTTTTGGGTTTGTGCTGGAAACTGTTGATAACAGAGGGGTGTTTTCATTACTGCTGAGCAGTGCTTACAGAGATTCAAGGTGCTTTCTACTCCTCACCCCACAGCGAGGAGGCTGGGAGTGCAGAAGAAGCTGGGAGGGGACACAGACAGGAGAGCTGACCCTAACTAGTGGCAGGGATAATACATACAACATTGTATCATGTTCAGCATATAAAAGTAGGGGAAGAGAAAGGAAAGGTGGGGTCACATTCGGAGTGATGGCATTTGTTTTCCCGGGTAACCATTACACATCATGGAGCCTGGCTTTACTGGAGATGGCTGAGCACCTTCCTGCCAGTGGGAAGTGGTGAATTAATTCCTTTCATTCACCTTTGAATGAAAGATGATTTGCTTGCATGTGTGGCTTTTGCTTTGTCTATTAAACTGTTTTTATCTCCCCAGCCAGGAGTTTTCTCACTTTCAGTCTTATGATTCTATCCCACTGGGAGGGCAGCGAGCAAGAAGCTCTGTGGAGCTTAGTTGGCAGCTGAGGTTAAACCACAATACAAGCTCTCTGTAAAATAAAGGGGTCTTCATTACAAGATATGTTGGTGTCAACTTTTTGCAGTGGTCACAAGTTGTAGCAAGGGAACTCCACAGGAGCATGAGGTGGAGGTTGGGATAAAAATAGGAGTGATTAAGAACTAACACTAGTTACTAAGCAAGGTTATAGACTTAGTCCTTGATATGTGCTTTGCTGAGCTTGCAGTAAGCAGTTTGCTCAAACTTTGAAGTTATCCTGCTTTTAGCAGCAGTACAGGTTTGATCATCTTCAGAGGTGCCTTCCAAATGAACTTCATTGTGGTTCTGAGCACCCACAAATTTTGAATGGCCATGAAAACTGTAGGAAAGTTGCAAGTCTTGCTGAATGTTCTTTAAGTTGCATTGAAATGGTCAGTGTTGATCCAGAATACAGTTGGAGCTGCTGGGATATTTTCATTTTGACACATGCGACACTAATGCTGTCGTATGGCTTTTTGGCTGGTGTGGAGTGTTGGTGGTGTGCGTTTGCATTTGCCTTGAAAAGGCACTTGAACAACGACATACTATGCCCATTATACTGGAAACTCCAGATGTTTGAGAAGCCCCAGAGCATTGTGTAGGCTCAGACTCCCAGTGGGGTTTATGAGATACCTGACAGCTCAGGGTCTGCTATTTTTGGGGCTGCAAAACTCCAGGGTCCTAAAAGCAAAACCTTTAGACAAAAAGTTTAATTATCTCCCTAGCTAAACAGCTAAGGAAGGGTAGCAGTATTTTGTGATTTCACTCGTCAGCTTGGGTACCTAAGATCTTTTCTATTTAATCATATTTAACCCTATTTAACCATTAGTTTACCTTTTATAAAGCAAAAAAAAAGGAAATTTCACAGGACAAGCAAGAATATCTCATCTGGAGGCTAGCAAATGAAGCAGAGGAACCAGAATGCTGGCCAGGCTGGTAGTGTATTTATTTAGGTTACTTGGGAATATCAATCCATAATTAGGGTGCTACTGCCAATATCTATACACATATGTAATTCTAGCTTCTGAGCTCACAGGCGGCCTCTTCTTCCAGAAAAAATTGCCTTCTGTCCTTAAAGTTCCCATTGGTTTAATTAATATATCTTCTACTGGCCATGGCAACTGCAGTTGTTAGAGGGTCTATTTGCCTCCTGTGGCTGTGCCTCAACCACTAATCAGAAAACAGCTGCTGAAAAATACTGCCCCAGGGCAGCAGATGGAGCAGGTTTGGTTTTTTTTCTAAGGATGTTTCAGAAATGCAGCCTAGATACTATTACAGAAAGCATTTCAGAGAAATGAACCACCTAGAAGGTGAAAGGATGTACCAGGGATTGCTGCAAAAGGATATATAGGGGGAAAATGGAGCTGTTCTGCAGTGCTCAGCACAGAGGCTGTGAACTGAAAGTCATGAGAGTGTGTGGCCGACTGTTTCTCTTGGGAACAAAAAAATTAAAGAAACCATATTTGGGTAGACTCTAGACTGGACAGGGCTAGCAGAGACCCATTCCAGCCCTTGGGATTCATCCTCATGGATCACTGCAGTGCTGACCCCACTGTGGCAGAGCAGCGCCCTGGGGGGGGGATGGGGGGGGGGGCAGGGGTGGAACTCCTTGCTTCCAACTCGATGGGCTCAGAACGGGATCAAGAATATAGCACTGACTTCTCAAATGTTTAAGTTATCCCCCCAAAAGCAAGACTACACAGAATATTCGGCAGAAGCGCAAATTCATGCACAGTAGCCTTTGGCCTTCTTGAATCAGCATCATCCGAAAGACAGAGTAGGAGAGAAGAATCTCCCATATTTAGTAGGTGGGCCATGTAAAAATGTTTGTAGTGTCTGAATAATTTCAGTACAGCTTTTACCCCACCCAGCTTTTACTGAGCCTGCCATGATGGAGCATTACTGAGACTTTCAAAAAACAACTCATCCACAGAATGATATTTTTCAGGCAGGGTCATATTAAGCCCTGTTCTGGGCTAACATGTTTTGATTCATGTTTGAAGATCAGATTCTATGCACTGCTTGAATACTGCTTTTGAATCATAGCCTTGGAAAGGTATGTTATGCATGGTACAGAAAGAGGTTGAAATAAATATATGCAATAAAACAGTTATATAGGCTAACTAGCTGTCTCTGCTTATAGACTCTCTGTTCTAACCCTTCCAACCGCTTAAGGGAACGTTTGTTTAGGTTTCTGCATTGCTTTACGATTATACTTGGGACTATTTTTCTTTTAATTTATATAGATGCTGTCCTTTGAAAATTTTGTCTTTTGAAACTGTTTCCTAGCAACAATGTATTTATCGTTCTCAGGCAAGGAAATGGCATATTGCCATTCAGATACTATAATGGTGATTTTTTCTTTTCTCTCAAACAAGGAAATAGCATACACTTGGGGGAACATTAAATTAGAAGGAACAGAATTAAAATGGAATAATGGCAAACACGATTGGAAAGAAAAGCAAATCATATTTATTTGCATACGATGATGGAGTTTCTTCTTAGTGAGGCAGTTGCTGAGACACCAAAACAAACTAGTAGCTCCTAGACACATAAAGCTGACTAGTGTTCATGATTTTTAAAAAAGCAAGGACATAGAACAAGGTAAATTTAACAGTTCTTTACTATACCTCTGCAGATATTTTGTAATGGAAGTATATTTCATCTTTCTTTGTTAACATCAGCTATGTGCCCTCTTGTTGTATCTGATGCACACAAAAAGAAAGGCTGTGTGTATTACCAGCTAGTAAATATAAGTCTTTAATTCCAGTGATAGATGTCATATAGTAACTGTCAGAGATTAAATTGTGAGTAACCTTGTGCGGGAGGTCATTAGGATGGCATTTTGTCACCTTTTGCTCTGTGCTGCCAATGTATCCATTTTAAAATATTTTCTCAGCATGAACTTCGAAGGCACTTAATGAATTAGGCTTTAAGGAATATTTAAAATTATTCTTTATGCTTTGATACTAAACAGATGAGAGAGTATAATCATGGTGCCTTATCCTGAAACCAAACCACTTTTTCCCTTCTGATAAGGGTGCCCAGCTGGACAGCTGTCCTAAACAGTTCTGCAAAAATATATGTCTGTATGTGGCTCAGTGCACATATCTGAAGAAACAGTGGAGAACAATTCCTCTAATGCAAAAATAGCATGATAGAATCAATAGCATGATAAGAATGTTCATTCATAAATCTATAGATATGTGCTGTTTATTATGCTTTGCATTACATTTTCCTCTATATTGGCAACAGAGTGGATATACATTACTCAAAATCATTTGAACTTAAGTGGTCAGCTGTGTCATACTGGACTTTGAGCTTTATATTTCCTCCTTTAATGCTAAGCTTCCCTCTCCTTTTAGTGATCAATGAGGCAAAAAATTTCAGTGTGTATGCACTGAAGGCAAAATATATCATGGGACTAGTGGGAGAAAACAAATTGATTTTAAATGAGAGGACAAAATTCACTATTGGTGGAAGAACAAATATAATTCCTATATTTCTTTTTAATTCCACAAATCATCACTTACAGACTGTGCTCAGAATATTAGCTTGACTTCCACACAGCCAGAAAATTAAGTAAAACATGTTAAACAACTTTAACAGTGAAAATTTGTATTTAATACCACTCATAAATATTTTCATCAGCCTCCTTTTGTCATGATATTTTTTATCAGAGAAGCAGGAAGAAAATTAAAGCAGAAGCCAGCTGTAAATTTTGAACGCTGAAAGATGTCTTATAAATTAATGGCAGACTTCAAAAAATCAGTACAGAAAAAATATCGCATGTTTAAACCAGAACAGCTTTGGAAAATATAGAAAGTACTTGACAATGTTAAAAAAAAAAAAAAAAAAAAAAAAAAAAAAATTTAAA
>NDXB01022562.1:17861-54765 GCA_002631895.1 Agapornis roseicollis
AAAAAAAAAAAAAAAAAAAAGAATAGCAATATTTGACAGTAAAAAAACCAGAGTCCATAGTGCTACTTTTAGCATATTTTCAGTTTTATGCAGTGGGAAGAAGCATTTGGAATCATAAAATCGTACAATGGTTTGAGTTGGAAGGGACCCTAAAGATCATCTTGTTCCAACCACTCTGCCGTGGACAGGGACACCGTCCACTACACGAGGTTGCTCAAAACCTAACCTGGCTTTGAACACTTCCAGGGATAAGGCAGCCCCAACTTCTCTGGGCAATTTATTCCCAATACCTTGCCACCCTCTCAGTAAGGAACTTCCTTATATCTAAATCTACCATCTTTAAGGTCATTCCCCTTCGTCTTACTGCTACATCCCCTTGTAAAAAGTCCCACTCCAGCTTTCTTTTCCTCTTGATTTTTTGGATTCTCACATAATGGGACATGTGAGAATGGTTAAAAGCTATGCCAGGGGAAGTTAAGACTGGACATCAGGAAGCTTTTCTTTACTTAGAGGGTGGTAAACACTGGAACAGGTTTCCTAGAGAGATGGTCAATGCCCCAAGCCTGTCAGTGATTAAGAGGTATTTGGGAAAGGATAACATGCTTTAACTTTTGATCAGTCCTGAATTGGTCAGGCACTTAGACTAGATGATCACTGTAGCTCCCTTCCAACTGAAATATTCTAGTCTAGTCAAGTCTAATCTATCTTTTCAGTCATCTTCTCACAAAAGAAAATCTGTTAATTTTTACAGGGCAGACAAAATCAAACACATTGTAACTTCTTATCATAAATCCCCTGTTTGCTTTTGACTATAATGGAATCTTAGCAACAAATCTCACAAAGCAGATGTTAGGAAGTGACCTAAGGACTAGGGACATTTGTTTGAAGTACTATAGGGAAATTTCCATTATGTATATTTCTCTTTTTCCTAATGTTATTAATCAAATAATTCTAAAAGATAATTTATGACTTGTATATTTTCCACATACAGTCTTTGTATATGGGTGGCTTTGATATGACACACTTCAGTTATTTGACTTCGTATGCTGTTCATGTGAGGTTTCTGAATCAAATCCTTAAATTAGATTGAAACTGGCTTTCTGGCTTTGAAATGCTTACTGACAATTTGTTCTATTGACAAAGGTTCTCTCATTTAAGTTTATCTGTTAGAAAATTCAGGGAAAAGGAAAGAACTCAGCAAAGTGATTAATTTGAAAACTGAAGACGCTTACAAAATATTTTCTGCAATGTTTTCCCATCTTCACCTGAGATGCTGCTTTAGTGTTTCGAGGACATTGTTAGATAATTGTGTACAAGGAAAGGAGAGCTGATTGATTGAAAAATGAGTGAGACACTTGAAAACTACATGAAAGAAAGACCATTTTGAATTGTAATTATTCTGTAGCAATGTTTCAAGGGGGTTGATGGACAGACATAAAAAGACTTTAAAAAATCCACTTGTTCTAGCTAAGTAAAGATGGAACTGAAAAATTGACACAGCATTACAGAAATTGCCACATAATAAGCAATTCAGTTTATAAAACCTTGTATGAACCCAGTAAACTAACAAAAATTAATAAATTGCAGTCACTTATTATCAAGTTTGTGCTTTTATACATGAAGTGGGAAAAGCAATGGTTGCACAGAATCAGTAGTTTATGTAATTGAATGATCTGCATTGGCACGTATGAATAAGCATACGTGTGCAAAATGAAGTGAGCTAAAAAAACCCAGACAATGTAATTTCATGTAAACTGCAATCTTTACAATTACAGGTGATTGTTAAAACAATAATATCTGGTGTCGGGAAAGCTAGAACCAAAAAAGGACTTTGCAGAATAACCTTGTTTAACTTTACCCCAGACTTAGAATAGAATCCCCATGGGGTTTTTTTTGAAGCTGATGCCAAAATTGCACTGTGTTGTATCACTTCAGTCACTTTCATGGCAGCTGACAAACAGGAAAAAAGGGTCTCTCTGAAAAATGCTTCTTCCCAAATTTATATACAACATGAACTGTAGAATTTTTGAGAAATCTTCCTTCTAGTTGTATTTTCATAAGTATTCTGGAGTTGATGGATTTCTGAGACTACAATTCTATGTCTGCTTCTTTCCTGAGTGCATAGAAAATAACCATGCAAGATGTACCTGAGCCAATCTGCCTGCAGCATGCATCAAGGATCACTGATGGAGGATGCTGCCTATTGAACAATCCATTTAAGAAATCTATTGTGCTGCCAAAGCATCTACCATTCACTGATTGCAGCCACAGGAGGGACTGGAAAGCATCCCTGTGAGAAGATGAACCCTCCAGGTTTCACCTTGTAATTGTCAAGTCTTAATAGGACATAAACTTTTCTCCAACAATCAGAAGAAAGTTGAAAACACTTCTGAATTTTACTGACTTTTTCATTCTGTTTTTTTATCATGAACCATAGTGGTAGTGACAAAGATGCCAGGAGATTCAAGCTAACTGCAGAGAGAAGTCCACCTGTTTGAAAAGATTCATAATTGAGATAAAACATCCCATAATGTAAATGCAAAGCGTTTCACATTGTGCTTTTGAGCACTATTGCATTTCTGTGGCATCCATGCTGCACCTGATTTTTTTTATATTTATATCCATTAACTCTAAGCTTCTGTGCTTTATTTCCCTTTCTTAAATTCTAGAAACTTCATTGACCTTAGTTCAAACTTCCCAATGAGTTTTAATGTCCTTCCATGGCCTACTAAATTTAAAGTTGGCTTCCTGTCCAGGATGTTGCAGGAGAAAGAAAATGTAAAAATCAGTGCTCCATTCCATAATCACCTCAAATGAGAGGGTAAGAAACTGGGAGTGTTTTGGTTTCCATTTGTGCACAAGATGATTTTCAGAAAGTGAGCTTTCAGAGAATAAAGCAGATGGAAGTTCCAGTGATGCTCAGAGGGAATTTATCTGCATAGCACAGTGCTTTGCTCGAATTGCACTTGACTTTGAAGATTCATGTTCAAGAGTAAAATGACTGATAAAGCTAGCTGAAGACTTATTGCTATAATGTCTTATTCATAGCAGAGCTTTCTCTAGCTTACTCTACTTTTCTTACTGTTAGGAAAACAGAAGTTATATGTAACTTCAAGGGTAGTGTAAAAGCATTCTGGTGGAAATATGTTGCCCTTTATCAACTGAGTGAATTTTCACCCTCTGGAAGCATTAGCATCCCATCAGCAAGAAGCTGAGCATTTTTTAGGAAGTATCAACTATCAATACCAGGGAGGATCCTTGTGAAAAATAAGCAAAATTTCTCAGGATGAAATTCCTTCATGAACTAGCAAGACATACCTTGAGAACTAAAAATGCTTCTGTAATAGTATCAACTGTGATTGCTAGGATAGTGGGTCTTTAATTCAGTCTCTCACAACACTTTGAACACAAATTAGCTGATTAGTCCCAGTAGACTGGAGGCTATGGCTTTAATCTGCTCCCTTTCAGAGAAAAAAGCAGAAGCTGAACAAACCATGACAGACCGAGCAGGAATATGTAGAATTTCACGAGATCTGACTGGTTTGCTTTTCATGAAACAGTAAGTGTCTTCTGGGAAACTTCTTTTTATCACCTTCTTGCTAGATGAGTTCTTAAATTCCAATTAGGATATTAACTCATTTTTCTAATTTTTTACTTAACTCATTTTTCTTGTTTTATCTATCATCTATTTCATCTATCTTAATTTACATTAGCACACAGATTTCTCGTGCTACACAGACAAGCTTCTGTGGATTTTTTTTTTTTTTGATTCAGTGATAGTTTTCCAAGAAACTGACCAAATAAACAGAAGATACAGGCACCCAAAGTTTGGCATACATTTTTTCCATGACTGGGACTAAAGCACATGAAATATTCTTACAAGTAAATGACCAAAGCTACACCTAACTTGTTCAGCTTAGTTCCTCTTTAGCAGGTTTTGAAGCTATCAGCTATCTCAGACTTTTGCAAGCCCTGTATTAAAGTGGCAAGCAGTTCATTTTTGGAGTGATGCTTTTCCTACTGAGAAGAAAACTTATTTCCATGTTTTGAATCTTGAGTGCCCCAAACATATATATGAACAGGTTGGATGGAGCCTTGGGTGGCACAGTTTAATGTGAGGTGTCCCTGCCTATGGCAAGGGGGTTGGAACTAGATGATCTTAAGGTCCTTTTCAACCCTAACTATTCCATGATTCTATGATTCACAGTCTTCCTGGGCAGCCCATTCCAGTGCCTCACCACCCTCACAATAAAGAACATCCTTCTTATATCCAATCTAAACCTCTCCTGTTTAAGTTTGAACCTGTTACCCCTTGTCCTGTCACTACAGTCCCTAAGGAAGAGTCCCTCCCCCGCGCCCCTATAGGCCCCCTTCGGATGCTCCATGCAGCCTTCTCTTCTCCAGGCTAAACAGTCCCAACTTTCTCAGCCTGTCTTCATACAGGAGATGCCCCAGCTCCCCAGTCATCCTCATAGCCTTCCTCTGGACTTGCTCCAACACCTCCATGTCCTTTTTATGTTGAGGACACCAGAACTGCACACAATACTCCAGATGAGGTCTCACGAGAGCAGAGGGGCAGGATCACCTCCTTTGACCTGCTGGTCACGCTACTTTTGATGCAGCCCAGGATACGGTTGGCTTTCTAGGCTGCAAGTGCACACTGCAGTCAGCTCATGTTCATTTTCTCATCAACCACCACCCCCAAGTCCTTCTCCGCAGGGCTGCTCTGAATCTTCTCTTTGCCCAACCTGTAGCTGTGCCTGGGATTGCTCAGACCCAGCTGTAGGACCTTGCACTTGGCATGGTTAAACTTCATGAGGTTGGCATCAGCCCATCTCACAAGCATTTCAAGGTCCCTCTGGATGCCATTCCTTCCCTCCAGCGTATCCACTGAACCACACAGCTTGGTGTCATCAGCAAACTTGCTGAGGGTGCACTCAATCCCACTGTCCATGTCAGTGACAAAGATGTTAAACAAGACCAGTCCCAACATCAATCCCTGAGGGACACCACTCGTCAGTGGCTTCCAGCTGGACACTGAGCCATTGACCACAGCTCTTTGCATGCAGCCATCCAACCAGTTCTTTATCTACTGAGTGCTTCACCTATCAAACTGATTTCTCAACTAATATCTTTTAGGAAACTCTAAAGCTGAAATAAGCAGCCAGCTAAGGAGAATAATGATGGGTAAAAGTGAGCAAAAGTTAATAATTGCTGCAAACATGAAAATAAGACATAGAAAAAAGGTGGTGAGGACAAACTGCAAGGGTGACTTGCCAAAGAGCACTAGTCTAAAGACCCATACAGTAGTGTTTATTTCAATGGAGTTCACTACTACAGTATACACATATGTGCACGTATATATGCGTTTGGGTGTGTGTATGTAAATATATATGTTTACTATGATAAGTAACATCAGGCACAGGTGTCTGGTTCCTGAAATATTGAAAGTATTCTTACAGCTGTGACTTAAAGTTATAGCTGAATTTTTAATGAGTCCAGACACCCTTTATAGCTCAATTGGACTCCACAAACTCAGAGAGCTCAATCTACCTGGATCATGCTCAGGTAATGGGTGTCTTTATTGGGACTCAACAATTTGTAGAAACAGAGAATGCTATTGACTTTTGAATATTCTTGCATTGTTACACAAGTGGAAAATGAGCATCACAGAAAGGAAGGAATTCAGGCAAGAAATTTAATAAGAACAATCAGTGACAGAATTAGAAAGGGGACCTCATTCTCCTGAGTTTTTCCCTCCATGCAGTCTGCAGTATTTCTTATCAGAAAGCAACAGGTTTTCAAATACCCTTTTAAATTAAACAATGTTAAATATCCTAAATTAAACAAGCACTTGCACAGTGCTGCACAGCTTACTTTCTTTTGTTTTGGTTGTCGTACTTTTCAGCACTACATGGCTGAATGAAACTTGTAACTGGTTCTCACATAACTTTTTCTAAAAATCTAATAGCATTAATAATTTACCTAAGTAAAATTCTGCAGCTAAAATCCCACAGTATTGTAGATTACTTTCATTTGTTAATAAATTATTGCTCCCATTACCACACAAATCCTCCAGTAATCTCAGCTCTTTATTGTTAATGAAAGATATTACTACATTAAGAAAGAAATTCACTTAGTTTCTTTTGTAAGTTTGCCGTAAAAATGTTATTAATTGATATTAGAGACAATAAATCAATGTCATTTGACATAATCCACTGTTTCTTGTGAATCTAATGTTAAGTAATTTTCATTTCAGGGACTTTCTCTGCTGTTTACTGATGTCCTTAATTATCTTCAGTGCTGAGGCAATTGTACCTGCATACAGCAGAAAAATAAATAACATCCTTAAAACTTTAACAAGTAGCTTAAATATTCCTGCATGATATGATTGATAGAGCTTGTATTTTCTATATTATTTTTCCCATCTTTCTTCAGCAGAAAACCATACTATTAAATAGATCTCAGAGACAATATTGAAACTATCTCTACAACTTTCTGGTAGATATTAGCTGAAAAAAAAAAGACAAATCCACACACACTCACCCAAACTCAAACCCCAGTGCTAGGAAGAGAATTAAACTAGCTAAAATCCATGAGTAGAATAAAGGAACTGGACACAACAGTAAAGTGACCTTGTTATCATTTTTTAATGTATCAGTTTCTTAATGTTCTCACTGTGAAATTAATTCTTAGTATGTATGGCATCATTTAGATATCAGACACAGATTAAGGTTTTATTTTGATTTTGAAAGTAGTCAAGAATCTGATGAGATTGTTTCAGCCACATGATTTTCCATGCCTGAAGCATCAATTTACAGCATGAAACAAAAGATAGATGTGACAGAGAATAATTCATTTGATAACTATAGGCCTTGGGGCAAGCCCAGAGGTGTTTTAATAAAGACAGAACCTTTAATAACTCCAAAGAAAAATAGCAATGCACAAAATTCAACTTGTTAAAATACCTAGTTGGTCAAGTAAAGTTGAAAAAACCTAAGAGTAGAAGATACCCTAGATGTAAAATTTAGTTAAGTAAAGAATTAAAAAACTCCTCAGTTATTCTCTTCTCCTGGAATCAACGCTAAGAGCAAAAATTAATGTTAATTTAATTTTTCTTTTGGAAAAGAAGATCATGTTTTACAAATCATAACAGAGAAATTATGAAACTTTTGTTGTTTCTCATAAATATAAAACCACCATCACCAAGAAAACAATTACCAAGTATTTTTCTTGGTCCTTTTACATGCATTTGTGTATTCTACATTTAGATAATCTGTCTTGTGTCAATAAATTATACTGTTTTTCTTTTTTTTTAATTTAATTTTTAATTTAAAATTTAAAGCAAAGGTCATAAAAATTTAAAAGGAATGTTTCTATTTAACAATGGGGTAGGCAAACTCAGTTCATACGCTTTTAGACTCAATCATCACTTGAATTCCCTATGACATAGTATAAAAAATTAACCCTCAGAACTTGGTGGCACTAAATACATTACATATCATATACAGAGAGATCTTAAACAAAAACCAACATAGCCATAAGAGTGAGAATAAAACTTTCCTAAAAACAAAAAATGTTTAAGCCAATATTTTTCGAAATACACAAATTAAACTATGCAAGTAGCATGTTACACCCAGAAAGGGGGGATAAATATACATATATATAGTATATAAGATATATCTACTAATTTGAAAATGTTGCATTTACTTACTAGAACTTATGAGTTCTACTAAGAAAATGAATTTCTATTAAAAATGTTAGCTAAAATATTCAGCAAAAAATAAATAAAAAAATCTTAGTTTTTCCTTCAAAAAAGAACTGTAAAAGAGGTTTTTTTTTCCAAAAAATCTGTCAAACAGCTTTGATTAGAAAAAAAATATCAATTAACACATTCTATGGGAATCTGTGAATAAGGCTTAAGTTTGAGTATGTTTTGAATTAAGTGTATGTATGCACACTTCTCATGAATCATCTTAGTAACTTCTTAGTGTGCCTAAGCCCTTGTTCCTAAAACTTACTGCATGATTCATTAGTTTTATTAATGCATGAGAGTATTTTATTCATTCCAGTTAGTGTTCATACATGAATAATAGAAGTACTTCTGGTGAACTATACTGGGGAGAGGGCGGAGGAAAGAGAAATTGCTTATATGTATTATGAGATAAACAGGGTATCACACTTTATAGGATGGTGAGATGTTCATATGATACAGATACACATCGTTATTATTGGTGATCTAGAGTACATGAGATCTTTATTGCACTGCTAGCATCTGCTTTATCATCTTCTTCTCCTTTTTATTTTTACCACAGCAGTTCTTTGATCTACAGCATTTGTCAAGGGAAGCGGAGACTCCTCTTGCTGCATTGTTCCAAGCACTCTCTCGAGCTGAAACAGCAGCAGACAAAAAATTGAGTAAGTGGAGGATAGGTGAAACTGTGTTTGCAAAGTGGCAGATTTCTTTGTACTTAAAAGGCAAATTGTTTGTCAGTTGAGATTTTAGCAACTTTTGACTTGATAATTGAGTTAAAAGACAAAGGCTGCAGAATAATAATGAAAACCAGCTGTAAAGGATTTTGAAGGCACAAAGACAATTACTTTGGGCAACAACTAAATGAAGTAAAAGAAACAAATTGAGATCTTTAAGATGCTCAAAGCAGGTTCACTTTTTTTTTGTAAACTGTGGCCAAAGCATGTATTATGGGTAGAGCTGTTTTTTCAGACTCTTGATGAAAAGGCCTTTCTGAACTTACGAAGACTAGCAGTCATAATTATATAGATAGAATATACATGGCCAACCATATGTCGTGGATGTACATATCTGCTTTACTTAAAGCTTCTGCTGCAAGAAAAATCTAACTTTCCTGCTTATTCAAGAATTTCTGAAACCAATTTAAATCAATGTTAGCTTGCATTCATCTTAAAAATAAATTTTGTAATTCCTTGCAAGAGTGACAGGGAAATCCTGCTCAAAAAGTTCCAAGATTTAGCCCATGGCTCTGGAATCTGGTATTTGATGTGGGCTTGCTTCATATTGCCACTGCCTTTACTGGAGGGTGGCAAAGAGGAGATGCATACTATTCACTGTGAGGTAACAAACACAGGTAGAAGCAATTTGGGGATAAAAACAACACCAGAACTTACCAAAGTGTCAGGGAGAGTTTTTAAACAACAAATCCAACAAATTAATTGCTTTCATACAGTTTCTGCAGTCCCAGTTCACGTATACATTCAAATTCAAAGTATTAAACTTCCTTTAAAACCTATTTACAGTCTCTCTTATAGACACTGCCATCCTGGTTTTATGTTTTTTTTGGTAATTTCTACTAGATATGAAAAAAATACTCAGTTATATTTTCAAGGCCCTTTTATCTTAAACTGTTTCATGGGTCAGCATGTTAAAATATAATATATGTGCTTGAATTCATGTCTGTTCCCACTCTGCTCAAGGTGTTGGCACAACAAGTTCTGCTGTCCTGGTCCTTTCTGTTACATCTGGGCTGTGCACGCATTCTTCCCAGGCTTTGCTTAAAGCCCAGAGTGACTTCACCATAGCTGACAAAAGGCCCACCATGAGCAATCTACTTTGCATTTGTTCAAGAGCACCTATCATTTATGCTCTCACTGAAAATACAGACTGTGCTAGTTATGTGTCATATGACAGCCACTGCGCTTTTCCTTGCAGTAGAGCTGCATTCTGACAAAAATTACTTCTCAAGTGACAATTTCATGGTATTTTTGTGACATTCTCAGATAAATTCACTTAGGTCTAGATTGTTTTCTCACACAGTAATTTTCTCACATAGTGGTATTGCAGATACCACTATGCCTTTATCAGATTCCAACTATGGTCAGAGCAACCATCAATCTCATCAGAGCAGAAATCTTTGACAACAAATCTGAATGCCTGCCAATATTATGCAGACGTGGTTCTAGCTGCTGCATCTCATGTGTGATGTCTTATTTTTAATTATTATAGCAAGGATTCTTGTAAAATTGCAGACAAATTAAGAAAGAACTAAACAAGCGGTGTTTTTCATGTGCCTGAACTGAAAACAGCTCTGGGCTAGCATCTTGCCCCCGCAGCAACTTTCACTCTTGACTGTCTCTCTTGCCTTATTTTTTTCTTGTTTGATGTTACAAATCAGACACCCAAGAGGGAGAGAGGAACTAGGACAGGCTTTTCAAATACAACAAACAGATCAAATGGAGCTGGACGGCCCAATGGCAATTCTTAGTGCCCCAAAGATTGGAAAGCAACACTTTTTCTGAACTGGCACAGAGAGGAGAAGGAAAAAGTCAAAACAAAAATAAAATTAAATAACTATCTATAACTCCTTTTGCTTCTGCTAAAGGTGTTGCCATGGGAACTCCCTGCAGAGGAGATGGGGCACTGGACCTGACAGCTTCTGAGAGCTGGTTTGGGCACAGCAGTTTGCATGAATTCATCTTGTTTCTTGCAATGATAATAGGGGAAATTAAAAGAAATGTTTTATTTAACTTCTACTTCCAACAGAAAACTCCTTAAAGCAATAAGTTGTCAGCTTTGCCTGCCATTAAGTCTATCATATGCACTGGTTATTACCGGGTCATCATCTCTTGAAGAAAAATGAAGTGGAAAAATCATTGGACAGACAATAACTGAAAGCTTTTATGCTGCTAATCTTCCTATACACACGCAATCTGATTTCTGAACAGACAGTAAATATTAGTATCCCTGAGAACTGGCACACAGTTCTGCTATGGCAGTTGTTAGATTGCCTGATAGATGATTTGGCACTCTATGTTTTATACAATACAACCTGTCAGAAATGAAGTTGTACATATTTTCTGACTAATGAGGGGGAAATGTTTACCACTATTCCTAGGGATATTCTGCAGTAGTACATCAGCCCTGAATATTATCCAGTAAAAAAATCAAGCAACGATAGGATTATTTCTGGTTCAAAAAGCATTCTTACCTTGCCATGTGAATTTAAGTGCAAGTAGGAGACTTGAAATTATTAATTCATAAGATCAATGGGAGATGAAGCCTCTAACCATTAATACCAAATGTTATATTGGCCCAGTCAGGCTTCAAAGTAAATTAAATACGTAATGTGAAAATTGCTTTGGTGAAAACTAGTAAGAAATCATGACACTGAAATGTGATAACTGGAATCAGCTGTAGTCTGGAGAATGGTCTACCTAAGCATATTCTAATGGTAAAAAAGTTCAGGTTACTTTATAAAAGACAATATCCTTAGTACAAAGTAAAGAAGCCTGTTCATTTACAAGTCTAACCTGACTCTTTCTATGCTCCTTCAGATTAACTTTTAAAATACAGAATTGCTTCAGAGAATGAGAAAAGTTTTAGTTAGACTGTTTCACTTGATTGCTTCTCAAGGCTAACAGTTAATATAGCCTAATAAAAGGAGGGTTTAATCTTTGTATCTCTAATTTGTCTATTGCTGTTAATGATCTGGTAGTAGATTTTGAAGTTTTGTCCTTTTGCAGAGGATGGTCTCTAATGTTTGAGTTCTAAAACTTTAAAGAATCTTGAAAGAATCTCCCAGTGAATTATAAATACAGGTCTAACTTTTCCCCATCGACTACTATATGAAGTGATATCCTGGCATAGCGATTTTTGTTCCAGAAGACAAACTTATAAGAAAAAAATAATTAAAGTTATATTATGAAAAGGAATTTCAGAATATCTAGAGATACCATTTTTACCTCTATGGTGCTCACAGATAAGACAGGAGATGTAAGTAATTTCCTAATGGGAAGAAATTACTCTGTCATAGTGTTTATCAGTTTTACTTAGCTCAAGGTTTATTATCAGTAATATTAATTAAGCAGTATTAAACATAACCAAAAACAAACAAACAAAGAAATCTAGCAAGCAAAACCCAGAAAAGACAAAAAAGATAAAATTTACTGGATTAAAGATTACTAGATAAACTGGTATTTAAATAAACTGATATTTAGATTGATTTACCAATATCAGATTTGAGTTATTGTTACAGGACAATTCCACAAATACAGTTGTAACCATGTAAAGATGAATATTTGGCAGTAAATCAAACCTTAAAATTTGTCACAGAGAAAGCAAATTGTAGTCATAAAATATCAGTTGCATCTCATAGTCTGCTTGACTGCAACTGTGAGCTTATGACATTACTCAATTGTTATGATGAACTATATGTTCATGTTATTTCTCAATTAAATATAACAATCCTTGATTTTTTGAGAGCTTGATAGATCTGAACAAAAAAATGGATACTTGTCATATGCCTTTTATTTTTATTCCAGAACCAGACAAATCCCTCTTTATGGGCAGTGACCTCATGCTCCCATATGTACTTTTACTATATTCCCCTAGGAGATTTCTGAAAGTAGTATTTACTGAATCTACATGTAGGAATTAATGCAGGCTATAATTGAAACAAATAGCATAAATCAAATGCACCTATAATAATCTCAACAACTACCATTCTGAAGTCATCATAAAAAATATCCATATAGAAAACACATAATATTTCATTCTACATGTAACAGTGATTGTTCCTGAGTAATTCACAGAAGCAGCTAGAAAAGAGTTAAATAACCTTCTATTAAAAGCTGCAATATTTAGGGAAACAGCCTTAAGGTCACCTGTGAGATGGATACAAAAAAAGAACAAATGGAACTGCTTCTAAAGAAAGGAGAACACCTTTGAATTATTAAAGGGAGAGGTCTGACTCATGTGTCTTTTGTCACTGTACCAAATCAGATGAATGTTTACTTCACTCAAATCTACAGCATCAGATAGAGCTTTTCAGAGTGTAAGTTATTTATGATGAGAAAGTTTCTTTAAAGGTGTTTTTTGGTTAAAGAACAGTGTTGCACTGAACAGACACTGAAGGATTGAGGAATGAACTTTATCATCTAACACTGCCTTCATTTCTAAGTGCTTTTTTTTCACTGTTACCTTTACACTGCCTCACACACTAATTGAAAACAATTAATTATGAACTACATAATTATTATCTTTTCAGTATTGTTATTTTTCCTTTCATGAAGTTCTGACACTTTCAAGTTACCACTAGTCACAAGAAATATTTCTTTTTCCATGACTAGCATTAGAGAGAAAAGTTTAACCTTATGCTTTAAACTGTCACAGGCATAAAAAGGAAAGCAAGCTTCAGAAAATGGCTTAAATGTATATGGTCTCCAAAAAAGTAACACATCTGAAATGTATGAACTAGAAGAAACAAAAGCAATGTCCAAAATCTCAACTAGATGTGCTTTATCTTATTAACTTACCCAAATTAGTAGTTTTAGATGTAAACTAGTCCCCAGAGTGATCATTACTGCAGATATTAAGTGGGTGCTATTATAGATAAAAGGCATAGAAAAATAAAATACTTTACACATAAATATAAATGAATAATATATATAAATTAGTTTTGAATATGCAGTTACTAGAATTTTGGAATTCCAGAATTTAAATCAATATAATCTGGTCTTTTCATCTGCTGGGTGGTACAGCCTTCAGTTATAAGACCATTATTTTTTTTCAGTTCCACCTGTAACAGTGAAAGCCTTTATCACATATGCAAGCCTTTTTTATTGGAGTGATCTACTTTTTCATGTCATTAAAACTTATAGTGAATTTTATTAATCCTAATTTTCCTTCATTAATCATAACATAAAATTCATATTAGAATCTTCTTCATTTAGGTTTCCTGAATCAAAAATTCTATAATTTGTAAGCCAAGTCTGGAAGATAAGCCAGTCACAAGTGAAATGATGCAAACTTCATAACAGATTATTTCATCAATTCAGTCAGGTTCTGTAAAATATTCCATTCAATGACCAAGCACCAGATTTTAATACACAAAGAAGCCATAATGAGTTCTGAATTTCTTAGCCAAGCATAGGTTCAGTTTACTTTAAAGACCTGTCTAATGTGTGCTGCTGAATTTTTGTTATATAAATGGTGCAATTAAAACAGCAATCCATCTTAAAGTGCTATCAGGAACGCACTTTTTAGATGAGAATCACAAGTACACCTGCTATGAGTGACATGTCACAGTATTTTGTAAAGAAAAATGTTATTGAACTTAGCAGAAAGGATTTTAGAAGACTAAAGAAGGATAATAAAAAAAAAAAGTGCAGCATCAGTATGGGGCTGATGCTTCGTTCTGCATCCATTTCTTGGAAAGACTTGGATAGACTTGTCCTTAGCCATCAGCATTTGCGTGTAAAAGGAAAAATTGAATCATGAGAAAAATACCAAGAAATAAGGTTGTGGTTGCTCAGCTAATGATATTTCTCTATACTTGCTACTGCAAGCAATTCCCTAATTCTAGAAGCTGTGCTGTGTCAGAAATTTTTAAGCTTCCAGAAACAGTATGTAAGAATGGATTTGGCTTTTTTATTTGTGAATTTCCCCAGTCATATCCAATCTAGCATAAATGCCAGTAGAATAGTCACTTTAGTAAGCTGATTTGACCTTGAGGTCAGGGAAGTGAAGGTCAGGACGCAAAGCCAGAGTTGTGAGGCGGGATTTGTTTTTGTAAGGTTTTCTTAAGTGCTTTTCAGTAGTGAGGGTGATAGAGCACTGGTACAGTTTGCCCAGAGGCTGTGGATTCTCCCTCTTTGGAGATATTTAAAGGCTGTCTGGACAGGATCCTGAGCAAAGGTCTAGGTGGCTCTGCTTGAACAGTGGGATTGGACAAGATGATGTCTCCTCCAACTTCAGTCAGTCTGTAATGCTGTGAGTAGCTGTCTTGGTGTTTGGCTGGTGGCTCAGTCTACCCACCACACCTGATTTGAACTACTAAAAGCACACAGAACATATAAGAATCAATGTGTGTTGAAAGAACCTATAGATCATCAGGAATTTCAGAGAAAATTCTGTAAGGATATGAGTCTTCATGAATGTAAGACAGGAGAAAAGACTCTTCCTTTAGTTAAGGTTAAGGTTTCCTTAGTTAAGGTTAGTTGCTCAGCTAACCTGACTTGCATACTTGGATTCCTATTAGTTGTCATGATATTTTTACAATGAAATATATTGTTTCAGTGTGGACTATGATTTATAGTAGGGTATGATTTTCTTCTTCTGATCAGTTGTGTGTACCTTACCTAATCCTGTTGTGAAGAGATCTTCAGGTCTTATTGCCTGTTTGTGATTCACAGTTCAGTCTCATGAAATTGCTTACTCTAATTGAAATATTTAGGCTCCTAACTGTCTATCTGAATGAAATTTAACATCGTGGCATATGAGATCTAAGTAGACCTCTGTCCCCTTTCAGCCTTAAGCTCTAAGAAATAATTTTCTGGCATCATAATCACAGAGAAAGACTGGAGAATTATCTCTGATATCTTAAATTATAGATATTTAGAATCAGTTATGATCAGATGTTTTGTGACTGTATATAGCTGATGAACGGGTATGTCAGAGATATGAGACATTGCTGACATACTGTTAATGCTCTTGTCCTTTGGAAACAGGATGGATATAGACTGAGGAGATGGAAATATAGTATCTTTGTTTTTGGCAGAAAATTGTTGCATCTCATATCGGAAATATCTATTTCATTACTTTACTCTTTGTTGTAATTACCCAGTTTCCTGATTATCCTGCCCTTTTGCTCTTATGTGCAGTAACTTAGATTGGGAATACCTGTCTCTTCCACAGGGAAATTAGCAGTGGTAAATTAACCACTATTTGGCAACCTTTCAGAGATGGTGCCAGCAGAATTTCAGCCTAAATCAGTGAGAGCAAGGCAATTTAAAAACATTAAAAATGCATTGACAGCAAAGTGATAAAAGCAGTCACTCAGGTACAAGCCAGAATAGCTAAAAAGCTTTTGGCAGTACCAGGTTTTTTCTTTCTGTAAAATATCCTATTTTGCACAGTGAAATATGAAGGTAAAGAAAGGCATAGAAGTGTATTCTTTACTCAAGGTATTTACTGGGAAAGAAAAGTGTAATATTTTTTTCTGATTAAAAAAAAAAGGAACCAAAATAATCATTAAAATTTACTAAATACATTACTAATTTTTGTTTTATTTATGATGATATAGGGATGCTCAGGAGGGACTCTTCATTAGGGACTGTAGTGACAGGACAAGGGGTAACGGGTTCAAACTTAAACAGGAGAGATTTAGATTGGATATAAGGAAGAAGTTCTTTACTATTAGGGTGGTGAGGTACAGGAATGGTTGCTCAAGGTAGTTGTGAGTGCTCCATCCCTGGCAGTATTCAAGGCCAGGTTAGACGAAGCCTTGTGTGGCATGGTTTAGTGTGAGGTGTCCCTGCTTATGGCAGGGGGTTTGGAACTAGATGATCTTAAGGTCCTTTGCAACGCTAACTATTCTATGATTCTATGATTATAAATCTTGTCTATCATTTAACAGTCCCCTCAAATCTATTGTCTCACATACAAAGACACATGAACTTCATTTGCAAAGCTATCCATTATACATGAACAGTTATACTATAATTGCTATTGAGGAAGGAATTAGCAAGTGTGTTTCTAAAGTAAGGCAGTTCTACATATTTCTCCTGTACAGGGACCTCATTACAGTGTTTACTACAGAAGTGTAGAGTGCAATAAATTTTTTTTTAAATGGCTGCTGGCAGGTAATTCATTAGGACATTTATTCAGTATTAAAAATTTCCATATTTAGCTGAGTCATCTCCTGTCTTTGATTTGACACATAGAGTGAACAGGTAACAGAATAACATTGCTTGTCTCTGATCTCATGAGAATCCTGTCAATTGCTGGTGAGATATGCAAATTTTCTAATTCAGAATTGGTGTCCTTAACAGTACCTAGTACCAACCAGATAGTTGCATTGCAAGCTAGAATATTCTGTGTGAATAAATCAGAAAAAAACATAGATCTTAGGTGTGTGGGGGGGAGGGGAATAGTCCATAATCAGTAAATCCTGATCTCCCACACCAGTGAGCATGCCATATCATCATTTTCATCATCTGAAATACACGCAGTTAAACCTGGAGACCATGTTTTGTTTTTGTCACAGGGTCTACTTTTCCAGAATACTGTCTTCAAGACTTGAAATGCCTCTTCTGTAAGACCAGACAGCCATGGGCACAGGGCTCCTTGAAAAGGTGCATCATGTTCACAACAGACGGTCATTAACACTGGGAAAGGGAACCTGCCAGGGAGACCTCTGATCTTCATGACTTTATCTCAAAACTGAGCTCGTATAATACAGAGGTCTTTTTTCAGAGCTGTCAGACTAGACCCTAGAAGGTATATGTTATGCCACCATTTTTAAAAACAGGTTGATTTTTGGGACCTATTTCTTATTAATAAATCACTTCAGAACCTCACTGCCCTGAAAATCAGAAACCTTTTAACTTGCAAATACTGTGTCCCACAGTCCTTTATTAGGTCTTGTTCTCTTCTGCTGTTGTCATTTTCTAACTTACTCTTCCTAAAGTTGGTTCCTGATATGCTGATTAAAGAGGAGGCTCATACACTTTCTCAGTTTTTATTTTACCAAGCTAAGCTAATTGGACCTTTCCTTTTGGTCTTTATGTGCCACAGAGCACCATTCTAGGTGTTTTTTAGCACTATTTCCTTATGAGTTCCATCTTTCCTTAACTGATATGACTAGTTTTTCTTAAGGTCTTCTCAATAAGCTCCCTCCACCACATACCATTGTATGATATGCCACAGAAAACAGTATGCGTTTGGAATGAGAGGAAATACCTCACCTGCTCTGTTCTTCAGATACTTCTGCCTTTTTCACAGCCTTTACATCCTAATAGGTCATAGTCCTGCTGACAAATCAGTTACAGTCATCTTGTAATGCTCCTCTGACATTTTCTGCTGTCTAGCCACTATTTTACAGCAGAAATTCATATCAGTCATTGAATGTATGACCTTTCAATTGTGATAACTCCATTTGTATAGTTCAAGTCTACAAGATACTAATTTTCTTCCTGTAGGATATTTTCACCTTCTTTTGTACCAGCTGTACTGCTAATATGAGATTTTAAGAACACTTTGGAGTCCTTTTGTGCATCTCTCTACCAGTATTGAGAAGGATTGCCATTCATCCCTCTCTTTAAGCAGTATCCTGTATTTCATAGATATGTTGAATTAAGTATTCAAAAGTGCCCTGGGTTCAGCAATAGCAATCAATTTTTCTCCTCCTTAGTAGCTGGTGCAGCTGTGTTTTGACTCAACTTGGGAACAAAACTGATAACAGGAACGTTTTTAGTTACTGCTCGAATGTTTTGCTCTGACCAAGGCCTTTGTGAGTCTCATGCTCTGCCAGGGAGGAGGGGAGGCCGGGAGGAAGCAGGGACAGGACACCTGACCCAAGCTAGCCAAAAAGGTATTCCATACCATAGCACGTCATGCCCAGGATGTAACTGGGAGTTATCTGGAAGGGCGAGTGCTCTGGAGGGGGTTGGAGGAGGGATTTGGTTGGTAGTTGGTGGGGTGTCGTGAGTTATCTGTTGGTGGTTGGCGAGATGCTGTATTCTTTTCCCTTGTTATTTCCTTTATCGTTATTATTATTGGTGGTAGCAGCAGTGATTTGTGTTATACCTTAGTTACTAAACTGTTCTTATCTCAACCTGTGGGAGTTGCATTCTTTTGATTCTCCTCCCCATCCCTCTGAAAGCAGGGGAGGGCAAGAAAGGGGGGTTGAGTGAGTGAACAAGATGCGTGGCTGGGTTTAAACCATGACAAAAAGCTATATCGAATAGTCAAACCCAGCACCTCCAAATGAGGTAAAAATTAATGAAACTTTTTTCGCTATAGAATTTAGCTTAAAGGACCTTCATCTTTCAGTAAAAACTATCTATGAATCTCAAGAAAAAAACCTCTTTCTTTTTTTCTGAATCTCTGTTACCTTGCACATGTAAATTAAATCTGTGACTTCATGTCTTAGATTTTGTAAGTCACAGAAATTACCAGAGGCTTTTTCTTATGCTTATAACTCAGGTAAGAGAATAGCATGCAAAAAAAAAAAAAGTTACAGACAATTTATCTAAATTACGATTCTATTTTTTAAAATATATATATTACAGTATATACACACATACACACACACAGAGAGCTATTTAATCAGCCCATTTAGGGAATATTACTGCAAATTGAGTAACAAGAATATTTAAATTCCATTCCCCATGGGAACTACTTCCATTTCATAGGAGGGATTTTATTCTGTTCATGCTGCATAGGTGGAAATAATGAGACATTTAACCAAAATGATCACTGCATCATGCAGGCTGTATATATCTGTATCCTGCAGATTGTCGCCAGTTTGAAAGACCTTTTTCAGCTGTTAGCAATTATTTTGCCATTAATTTAGGTCTTCTTAGTGGCCAAGCCAGCTTCCTTTCTGCAAGGTACAAATCCTTCCAGGATAATAGAGAGAAAGAATCTGCCTGGGCCAGAGTACTACTTACAGGGTTTTTAACAAGATGCAATGATTGTTTATGTTACAGTCTTAGAATTAGAATACAATCTGGTTTTGTGTAAACTAATCTGTTTTGATATAGTGAATTAATTGAAAAGTAAATTGAAACACCGGTAAAGTAATTGCTCATAAATGTAACTTTGACACAAAAATACAAAAACACAGATATGGAAAACTGAAAGGGCTACAGCCAGAAATACACAAGTGCTCAAATTCTCAGCATTACATTTTAATTCAATGACAAAAAAAAATATTGCTTTAGCCTAATTAATCTACTTTATCAAGAAAAAATGTTGCATTTACAGACAGCCACATAGTGGAGGACCAAAACCTGAGAACAGATCTGATATGAACTTTTTTGTGAGGAATACCATGTAAAATGGATTTGAACAAGAACAGTGAATGCATCAGGAATCCTATAGTCCCCTTAGAATTGTAAAGCATAGGGATTTTTAGGAAATTTAATCTTTGTGAATTTATGATGTCTACCTCTACCTTAAAGGAAACTAAAAATAATATTTTCTTTGTGTAGTAAAAGCAGAACAGGTTGTAGAAAACCATGAGATATTATGCGTATTATGTCTGAACCTCAGATTGATTTAATTTGCATATACTTTTTTATTAATTAAGAACAAGAATTTTTCAGATATACTAAAACTTATTTAGTCGCCTAAGTACATCAAAAATTATGCAGATCAAATGGCACATATGAATGCATATATACTAAGGAAATGAAATCTCCTTGAAGTGCATTTTGTAAATAAAGTAAAAGCCATGCACACAAGCAAAGCAAATTGGGGAATCCATTCACCTCTTCCCATTGACAGGCAGATGTTCAGCCATCCCCAGGAAGGCAGATTACTGGGGAAGACCAATGTCATCACTATGAACGTTCCCTCACTTCCTTCGTCCCTCACCTTTATATGCTGAGCATGATGTCATACGGTATGGGATAACCCTTTGGTCATTTGGGGTTGGCTGTTCCAGCTGTGTCCCCTCCCAACTCTATATGCATCCCCAGCCTACTTGCTGGTGGGGTGAAAAAGAGGAAAGGCCTTAACTCTGTTTAAGCACTGTTCAGCAGTAAATAAAACATTCCTGTGTTATCAATACTGTTTCCATCACAAACCCAGAACACAGCCCCATACCAGCTACTATGAGGAAAATTAGCTCCATCCCAGCTAAAACCAACACAGCCTCCATTTTGGGCCATCTGAAAACATGATAAAGGCTAGATTAAAACATAAATTATCTGAATGAACTTATTTCTTTCAGCTGCTTTTTGGGAAAAGCATTGTACAATTTTGGTGGTTTGGTCTGGTTGTTATTTATGTGTTTGCCTGCCTTCTAAGTTTGTACAAGAGCACAGTGGGTACTATCAGAAATTAACAAGCAGATGTAATTAAAATCCACCTGGTATAAAGGAAACCTTCGGACCTTAAAAAGTTATCAAGTGAGACCATCAGTTCTTCAAGTATTATTTGCTTGGTGTGAAATCACCAGAGCACAAAACTATTTCAATCTAATTGCAAAGTTTTGAGTAACCTTTGATTAGCCTCAGACAAAAAGAACTTCCACCATTATTGGAAATGACATAATTAAAAGCTCCTCCAATATAATTAAGCATCCTTATGCCTAGATTAAATCAAATGTATTTCCTCATGAAAGCACTCAAATCTATAAAGTAAAAGGGTCAAGGGAAAAGAAAATCAAATTAAAATAACCCCACCTTCTAAAGGGTTCTTTTTCCCTTCACTCTGTTTCCTAATAAGGCTTTAGAAAGCTGCTAAAGTCTTCAAAAGGAACAGTAAGTTTCCTATTAGATACACTTCTTTTTTCTCCTTTCTTTTAAAAAGAAAATATATAAAATAAATAATGCTTCAAGTAAGACAACAATAATAATTAAGAGAATAATGAGTGTCATCCATACTATTGCATCACCAGCTATAGCATTCATAGATTTTCCTTTAAAAAAGATGTCTAACAGCTAGCACAGTGAATGCGTTTGAGATCATATCAAAGTCTGATCCTGTGACCTCTGAGTATAAAGAATTCTTTTAATTATTTCTCCTGGTAATCAGAATATGCCTTTATCCTACTCTAATGAAAGGCAAGACAGTGTTCTAGCACAGTGCCTTCTCCTCTTTTTCTCTTAAAACTCTTCCATTAGTGAAGCTAAAAACCAAAACGATCAAAACACTCAGTGCAATTTCTCTCCCTCAGGCTAGCAAATCCCTGTAGATTCATGCCCTAATTCTTCACCCAGATAATTTTGCCCATTGTCTTCAGATTTTGACATGAATATACTTTGTGTTCAAAGATCATTCAAGATCTTCATGCAGTGTTTCATCATGACAAGTGAAAGGAGGCTACATCTCCTCTTTTTTTTAAGCTGGTAAAACCATATTTTTTTTTTTTCCAAAAGTGTTCCTGTCCCTTCAAAATAAAACCTTTGAGAACACATTCTGAAATGGGAGAAAGCATCAGCAAAATATAATAGACGTGCACAGTAGTTAAAGTTGGTTTTTTACCCCTTCTCTTTTCACTTTCTCAGTAGAACACAGATTACATGTGCTTTTACCTTGGCTATGGAAATTTTAAAAGTGCTTCTGCTTTTTTAAGAATGTTGCTGTCTTCAAATTCATTATTTGTTGAAATAAAAGAGAGGTTTCGTCCCTTCTCATGCATTATGGAGTGGCCTAGAATATTACATATTTTAAGAATTAATTTCTTTCCTTTCCCCTTTTAAAACATACACAGAAAGTTTTATCGAGTGTTGTACATAATTATGCATGGGAGAGATTCATGTCAACAATGATGTAAATGTCCCATGTTTTGATGCTTCTCATTTTTTTAACTTCATTTAAGTTGACCTTTTTAGCTTTATTTAAATGTTAAAATGAACTTCTAGGGGTAAAAAGTATGACTCCTGCATTGCAGCCAGCTTCTGCAAAGGATCTCTACAACTACCTGAAAGGAGGTTGTAGTGAGCTGGGGGTTGGTCTCTTCTTCCAGGTAACAAGCAACAGGACAAGAGGTAACAGCCTCAAGCTGCACCAGTGAAGGTTTAGATTGGATATGAGGAAAAATTTCTTCACAGAGAGGATAATCGGGCATCGGAACAGGCTGCCCAGGGAAGTGGTGGAGTCACCATCCCTGGAAGTGGTAAAAAAACCATGTAGATGAGACTCTCAGTGATATGGTTTAGTGGTGGTCTGGCATTGGAATAGACTGCCCAGGGAAGTCTTGGTATCACCATCCCTAGAAGTGTTCAAAAACTGTGTAGATGAGGCCCTCAGTGATAAGTTTTAGTGGTGGTCTTGCCAGTTCTAGGGTAATGGTTGGACTTGATGATCTTGAAGGTCTTTTTCAACCTCATAGTTGATTCCGTTATTCTATAATTCTATGATCTCACCCATTTCATGTGTTTTTTAAGTGTACCAGTGTGTGACCTTAAGTCATTCAAATCATTTTGATTCAGTCAAGGACTGAAATTCAAAAGAGAAATCCAAGAAATCTCAACAAGAGATGCTGCATTACAGGTCCAACAGTGCCCTCTTAAGCTCCAATTGTCCCAGTCCTGGAGGATCAGTTTAAACCATCCAGGTTACATGACGAACGTAAGAGAGTGTGTGTTCTCCCTGTGTCCTAGCCCTGATTTCCCAAAAGCAAAGTGATCTGTTTCTCATCATTGAGTCACAGGCTTGAAAAGGCTTGTGCAGATACTTGTACATGACTAAACTCAGAAAACCAGAGCATTTTCATTTCTACCTCCAACGTATGTTGAAAACACTATATACTCTCTTCAGATACTTTTATGTTAACAAAAATGCTTACCTGTTATTTTCTTCACTCATGGCAGAGACAAAAAATGGAAGCTTTCAGCCCTTATGATTTTTCTTTTGAAAATAAAAAATATGAATAGCCAAGAACAAGGTTTATTATAAAATATTTATGAGTTAATGTCTATAGATTCGTACCATTTGTTAAAAATAAGTTTCCCCTTTCCTCTTTCACCAAAGCTTTCTAAACTCAAAAGGTAGAAAACACTGTTCTTTCTTTTTCTCTCTTCCATGGTAAGATTTTATCACAAACTGAGTAAGAAACATAAACGAGACAAGAAGACAAAATAATTGGAAACAGTTTAATGTCCCTCTGTCCACAGAAACAAACTGTTTGTAGCTAATTCAAATCACCTAAATTTCACAAAATTCATACCATAGGTCATTATCTAACATACCCCAGTAAGAACATTAATTTACATGGATTTATGTTCCATTGTCTGAAAAATTATCTACAGTATTTTTTAAAAAAATAAAGCTGCTCATTTTGAACACCAAATAGGCAGCAACAATTTTTTAAATATGCAACATAAATACGTTTGAAAATAATGTTTTGGATTATTAGCTTTCAGCTATCTCATTGTGCAATGTGATCTGTATATACTTATCTTTTACATTTAATAGTCACATTCTTCCTTCCATTATGAAAGAACAACTTTGGTTATATTCCCAAGTGGAGCTGTAAAGTAGTTGCAGAATGAATAATTTCAAAGAGTGACCTGTTAAAAACATACAAAGGCATAGCCTAGCTGGGTATTGAATCATTATTTCAATTATTTATTTTTATCTCTACTTGTAGAAGGATGTCATATTTGTGCTTTCTACACCAGTCGTGTATTAAAATATTAAAACAAAGTTATTATTAAAATATGAAAATATTTATCTTTTTATGTATTGAAAATTTAATTTTTACTGGTGGAAAACTATTCGTTATCAACCTAATCTTTAAATCTAGGTTTTCAAATAATGTAGCACTGATAGATTAGGAAGTTGCATTCCATTTATTTCTGTAATTTTCTTTTCTGTGTTTTCCACTGGGAAATAGGACATACATACACACACAATCCCCCCAAAGGAAAGAATGAGTAAATATGTGAGGTTTGTTCACTAAACAGATTTTTCACTGAAAACTGAAGAAAATTTGGATTACCCTTTATCTTTTCTGTGTGCATGCAATGACTCTTCTTAATCTACCACCTGTGCTACTCTACTGACGGGATGGACTTATTTCTTCTCTGGTCTGAGGTTCTTCCAAGACTCTCCTGTAAGCAGGACAAATGATCTCCGTTTGCTTATGATCTGTGTCTCTTATAGAGGTGATTCCAAACAAACTTCAAGAGAACTTTCTTCTTGACGTATAGGTCAAGAGAATTTCATTTATTTAAAGCATCTTTTGGGCTTTTTATGGTATTGTCCCTCACAGCAGATGCAGTGTATAGTATATTAGACCATAGCTTCACCAGGGCAAATCCCTGAGGAACTACCAACAATAATTCAGCCACATGTCATCTTTCCATAATTGTTTTCTCCTGACTGAGAGTTTCTGTCAGTCTTCAATTGCTTCTTCAGTTGATTCTCACTTCTCTGCAAGAACTCTCACTTCCTTGCTTCATCATAATGCTGTTCATTAGACTGAAATGAGAAGAAATCGTATTGTTTAAGGCTTTGGGACAGTACTGTCCAAAACATCCAAAGATATGCTTTTCTTTTTGATATAGTTGTGTAGCTTTTCTTACTGCTGTATAACCTTTCCTCCCTATCTGCCTAACTCAAGCCTTATTTGCAGGGGAAAAAAAAATAAATCCAAGAAACAAAGCCCTCCTCAACCCACGTTATCATGCCAGTTAGGTGAGAAACTAAAAATTAGTTAGATGAGAAGGCAATTCATGAACCATTCCCACATGACTCCCAAAAGAGACTTCTACGTTTTGCAGGCTAGAAGGTGAACGGGAGAGCAGCCTTTACCTGGATGAAGAGCCATGTGAGGTTTTGCCTGGAATTATTGTACCTGAGCCCTAACAGCCTACTTAGGGTCTTAAGAGGTTTCTTTATTACTCCTGTCATTCTGTCACATGCTATGAAAAAACTCTCCATCCTTTTTAACACTAGACCAAACCAAGAACCCAAACTTGTATTGGCTTTTTCATCCTGCATCCTGATATAAAAAATGGTAAACCTGTGGCAACAATCTGTATTTTAATCATTTTGTCAAGATGACTATAATGACATTTTGCACTTGCCAAAGATTTTATAAGAACTTCTTTTTCCTCTATATTCCTCTCATTTATCTTTCAAAAGTCTGACTTTTCATCTCCTACTTAACACTAAACTTCTTAGTTTGAGCTTGGAGTTGTTATTTATGCAATACTAGCTACACTGGTTGTTTGATCAAGGATAATTGAAAGCAGGCATTTTAAATTCATCAGATCTACCAAAGCTGTTCTGTAGTTTCAGCCCTGTGAAGCTTCCCATCCTCCCACTGTGGTCCAGGGAAATTGTGACTTATGCTGACCTCTGTGGGTGACATGAAATCCACAACTACAGTCAAGCTCAAGATCACTCATCCATTTCACAAGCATGCTGTAAGGATTAATTACTAACTGTTTAGAAAGTACATCATAATAGTAAAGTACTAAATATTATTGTCACATTAAAGACAAGCTGGAGCACCTTTGACAGGGTTACTGTAGTTCTATGGGCTCTTTGTGCAGATAATTATATATTATAAGATATTCATAATTATATCAGTAATTCAAGTTACTCAATCCACATTAGAAAATGCTCATCAAATGTCACATTTCTGTTATTCATGTCTTCTGTAAGTCTCCAGCTGTTATGTGATACATTAAAAGTCCTTTCATTGAGAGCAGTCACAATTTCAAACTCATCTGATGCTTGAAAAATATATTACCACTGCACTGGGGACATCTTTATAAAAGCCTAGGTGTGGTTCTATGAGTACCACAATCCATAATCTGTCGCACCCTTTACTAAGGAGAGGGAGTTACTGACTGTTATTACAGCAGATATTCAGAGATGCCACTAAGTTGAAAAGCATAAAAATACTGTCAGGAGATGCTGAACAAAGCTTTGCACTTTTGTTCGGGGGGTTGTTTTTTTGAATTTGTTTGTTTGTTTGTTTTTTGGGATTTTTTGTGGGTTTGGTTTGGTTTGTTTGTTTGTTTTGTTGTTTTTTTTTTTGTTTTTTTGTGGGTGTGTTGGATTTTTTGGTTGTTTTCCTTTTTTTTTTTTTTTGGGTTTTTTTTTGGGTTTGGTTTGGTTTGTTTTTTTGTTTTGTTTTTTTTTTTTTTGTTTTTTTGTGGGTGTGTTGGATTTTTTGGTTGTTTTCCTTTTTTTTTTTTTGAGTGTCTTGTTACTTTATTCTATTTCCAGCAAGGGTTTGCTTTTATCCCTTAGGCTTTAAACAGTCTGGTTTTCAAGATACAACACTGCAGTTGTTTCAAGAAGTCTGCAAAGGAAGGTAAATGGAAGGATTCAAATGAGTTCTTGCACGGAATGTATTTTTAATTCCACTTTCTGTTTGTAAATGTCTTGAAATCAGCATCATTTTTTTTAACCAATTTAATAATTTTGAGCCATGTTTATGAAGAATCTACCTAGTGAGATTTTTTTTTAAAGTATCTGCTGTAAAAAAACATAATGTCATAAGATACCTTGAATTATTCATTTGTTCAACCAGATGGTAAATATCTTACAATCTTTGCTTAGGAGTTAAAACTGTCATAGGGAATCCAATTCACACCATCAACGTCTTATTTCCTTCCTGTATTAAAACCCATATGTTTCTAATCACAGTATTACATTGCTAGACTGCAGGTCTTAAACCAATATGTCACATTAAGTATATAATTACCTGACACTTTATAGAATATAGACAGTGTATTTATTTGCATTCTTTTAGTTCCTATATTCAAACCACTTCTTTTAGTACTGGATACCAGCATTTTAAAACTGTAAACTTTGAGCTTACTCCTATAATTTAAAGCCAGAAATATTTCACAGATTCCATGTACAATGTCTTCCACTGTGCTCTTCCTTCACTGTGTTTTTCCAATAGTCTTTGTTCACATCTTGAGAGATGTCTCTGTGTGTCTCTGTGTGTGCCCATGTGCCATTAGCACAAACAGTGTAAAACTCAAAGTCAGATGGGAGTAAGGAGGGGAAAGGAGAAAAGAGAGAGCAAAAGCAAGGCTGAGACTTCTCCATGTGATGCATCCTTTCTCATTCTCCTGTATTTTTAAGCTGTCATCCAGGGGAGCAATATATCTCACAGAGGGAAAGATCATGCCTCACTTAAGTAGAAGCTGAGAGTGCAAGTTCTCCACTCACGCTGGAAAGCAAATGTCTTGGCACAAGTACTTACACTTGCTCTTAAGAGAGGCACATATAAAACTCAGCTGGTAAGCAAGAGAGACCAGACTGCAAGGGAAGAACCTCAGGATACATGAATAACTGAAACATCTGGGAAAAGATACATTGAAGGGACTCCAGATACAAACCTTATTTTCAGAAGTAAGCACCACTTACAGAAACAAAGATATTTGATATATATCCATCATGGTAAGATCACAGGCCAAAGCCACCCAGATAATCCAAAATATGCCCAACTCTGAGCACAGGCTGGTTGAACTCAAAGTCGCATGAGGTGCAGAAGTAGTTAGAGCTGCTCCACAGCAGTTTTCTTGAGATTTTTTCCAGATATTTGAGATGTGATTCTGCACATGAAATGATACAAAGGTTTTCTGCAGTACTTCTAAGCACAACAGTATAATGTGCTACCTACAGTTGTTCTGGCCATCTATTTATTTTTGACAGTAAACAAATCAGAAAAAAAAAAAAAAAAAAAAAAAAAATAATAGGTAAATCTACTTCGAAGGGGATCAAGTTTCACTGCAGTTATTTTGCACTAGATAATAGCTTTCAGTTGGCTGTTTCCAGTAAATAAGTTTCCTCCCATGCAATAGTGANAAAAAATTAGTTGTTCCTTAACAGGAAACAGCAATGAGAAATAACTGTAGAAAGCTTTTCAATAGTAAATATATGTTAAATTGCACTAACATTGCAATACATAGGTAGATCCTCAAAATATCTGAATTGTTTTGTTATAGAAAAATTTACAGTGGAAAAGTTACTACTGCATTTTTGGGGTGTAAACTGGGTCAGTAAAATAATGTATTTAATAGATTCATAAGTGATGTTCCCAAAGCACTCAGTGGCTTAAATCTGCTTCAGTGGAAGTCATAGAACTTAAACATGACTTTCAGAGGCAGGAGATTTGATTTAATACTGAATTCTTAATAAAAATTCAAACTTTTAATTATATAGTAATTCAAAGTAGAATAAAAAGGAGCACACATGGACACCCAACCCAAAATGACCAAAGAGGTATTCCATACCACAGCATGTCATGACCAGGATGTAAGTGGGAGTTACCCAGAAGGGCTTGGGGCACTGCAGGGTTGGAAGAGGTAGTAGTCGGTGCTTGGTAGGGCAGGATGGGGTGAGTTATCTGTCAATGGTTAGTGAGATGCTGTATTCTCTTCCCTTGTTATTTCCTTCATCATTATCATTATTGGTGGTAGCAGTAGTGATTTGTGTTATACCTTAGTTACTAAACTGTTCTTATCTCAACCTGTAGGAATTACATTCTTTTGATTCTCCTTCCCATCCCTCCGGGAGCAGGGGGAGAGCAAGAAAGGGGGAGTTGAATGAGTGAACGAGTTGCGTGGCTGGGTTTAAACCACGACACAATTTTAATACTGAATCCAAAATATTATAAAAGGAATTCCAATTGCATCATCTTACCCTGCTTTGTTTTGAATGTCAATCAGTTCTCCTTCCTGGAAGAAAGAATGAATATATCATAGAAAATGCAGTGTGATCCTTCTATGAGCTTGAGGAAAAAGAAAATTCACATCTCTGCCACCACCTGAGTCTGAGTCAGGCCTAAGTGGCTTTCAAACTGTGTCAGTGATACCATGTTTAAGGTGAGACAACAGCAGAGAGTCTGTCTCCAAGGAACCATGTCTTTTCTCTTGCTCTCCTATTCCTGGTATCTAAAGAAAAAAAAACAAAACTAGCAAAACAAAACAATAAACCAACCAAACAAAAAACCTTCAAATTTTTATATGCGATATATGAATGCATATACATAAATAACAAGTCTGTATCTTTATCATAGGATGTTCTTGGATTTTCCATTGTTCATTTTCTTGGCTAGTAAAACAGTTTTCAAGTTGGATAACTATTAATCTATTTTAAAAAAAATAAAATATTTTTTTAAAACTGTGTATATGATATTTTCTTTTCGGGACACTACTGAGAAATCGCCTGTTTCCAAATCATCCAGTCACTCAGGCAATTAACCCACTGAAATTAATGTCCCAAATACCTTCCTTTTCAGCTGACTTCTTCATATGTTTTTATTTTTTTTTTTAAAAAGGATGTTTTGTGGAAATCATGGTCTTAAAGAGATGCACAATCATCACAAATCAGGGAGATATCTCTTTGGAAAAGAAAATAGTCCAAAACCAGAAAAAAAGAACAATAAGAAATGCTGAATGGTAAAGATACCAAACCAAATTCTTATCCCAGATCCTGGGAGCTGCAGAGAAAATGTCATTAGAGCCGCTCTGCTGAACATCTTTGAATTTCCCTAAACAGTGAGATATTGACAAAATTGACCTCAGCTTTTTACTTTAGAAGACAAGATGAAATCTGCTATTAAAAATGTTGGCTAGTGCTTCTTTTGCGCTACTGTACCCAATTATGACTGTTAAGAACGTATATTTTTTTATCAGATCATTAACAGTATTATAGACTAGCACTTCTTTATTATTCCCATAGATCTATTTGCTGAACTTTTTGCACTGTTAATCTGTAGTTCATAAAAATTGCTATAAAAAACCCCAATTATTTATTTGATCACTTCACAAAGGAGTGTTCACTCCATCTCTTTGTCTACTTTATTAAGAAAATATACAAGTTTCTACAATAGGCATCAATTAACATCCAGCTTCATTACACTCTTAAAAACATGAACATAATTTATTTGGTAGCTTCTGTGAATGGAGGTAATAAAATCTACTGAACAAAAGTTTGAGTAATATCAGAAGATGCTTCATAAGCATTTTTCTGATTATCTACCATAATCTCTAGAAAATAGCCACAATTAACATCACTTGCTGCAGAAACAGTCCAGTTCTGTATTAATATTAATGTACTCACTGCTATTAACATGGGGAAAGATAAGATAAAATCTGTCAATTAAATGTTACTCCTTATGATTTGTACAGGTGTCATTATTAAAAACCTGACAAATATTTTGACAGTAATACTAGGCTAATATCAGGGATTGATATATCCTCCTCCTGCAGTTCTGCTCCTTACAATTCTACATTGATTACAGTAATTAACTACTGAATGGTTTTTATTTCCAGAAGGGACACTATACCTATAAAAGTATTATTTGTTAGGATGTTACAAGACAGCAGTGCTCTTGTATCTACTCTTCTGGGAGCTGTGGGCTTCCCTGTGAGTCTCCACCCTGCCACTTCCCAGATTACTACAGATTTTCTCAGATGTCAAGTATCTGGGATGTCTTCTCTGGCAGCCATTATTTGCTTTATCACAGCTATAGTGGGCAGGCTCAAAGCAAGAACTAAGATTTCCTCCTGATCTTCATTTTGAGGCCAAGTCTAAAGATGGATACCAACATTCAGAGCTGGACAACATTTTCCAGAAAAACTATCCCATTTTCCCTGCAGGAAGAGCTTGTAGGGACTGTTGAAGAATAGCGCTGACAGAACACTACAACAGGAATAATAAGAAAATGCTGCAAAACTGATGTCAGAGATGAGCACCACTCCAGGGATAGCAAATAAAGAGTAAAGTTTCTCAAACAACCACAATTGTAGGCCAATTTTTCATTCCTTCAATATGGCAGAAAATGAAGCAATCAAGGATGTAAGAAGTGAAGACACTAAGTCTGTATTACTGGGTGTTGTGTTTAATCTCTTGACATGGAAGAATGGGTGAAAATAGCTTACAAACAGTTTTATTTTTAAAGAGTTGGGAAAAAAATGAGGGAGTGAAGAGAATAGAACAGAATACAAACCAAGACATACAAGTAAACAAAAGAGGTAGGTTTCAGGCAGAGAATTTGTACAGGGCAAAGCAGCATGTGCTAAACTAGAAGAGCAACTAAAATGCCTGAAGAGCAAAAGAGTGTAATAAATGTTGGTATAAAGCCCTCATACTTTGTAGGCTGCCAATCTTTTCATTAAAATCAGATTAGAAGATTCACACCACCAAGAAAATTAAGAGCAAGCATCTAATAGACACCAAAGTATGACACACATATACTTTACATAGACAAAAACCCTGTATTCAGAGCCAAAACCCAATTTCTTTCCCAAGTTTAAGTCTTTACATGGCAAGTACTACAGAACAGGAAGATAAGATCAAAAAGGGAAAAAAGTATGCTCTGGTCACTCATTTCTTTCTAAAATCTATATAGCAAAAGCTGCCGTTTTGAAGGCATGAAAGTGAAAGTCATTGCATTTTATGGATTCAATTCTAAGAATGTTTCTTAAAAGCTACAATTAGGGTACTACAATCCAGCTTTCAGGATGGTGGCATTTTCAGCTGGAGACTTGAAACACAGGAACAGGAAAATAAATAAGAAAATAATCCCAGATTATGAGAAACCTGAGGCAGCAATCACTGGTTATAGGAATTCTTTATGTAAAACTCTATCAGACAATAACATCCCTCAGAGAACTTGGGGTTGATAATAGCAATCAGTCAGTCAATCAACATATTATTCTTGTTGTGAGCACTGGTGTGGTTTTAATACAGACAGAACCATCTGTGGAAGCCACAGTATTAAAAAAATAGATACTGCAGTCCAGAGGCAACATTGTATAATCCATTGTGATTTGGTGAGAGCAGTAATTATATACTTGAGATCTTTAAGTCTTAAATTTACAGGTACAACCTATCTATAAAACAAAGATTAAACTTTCACTGCAATCAGTGAAGATGTTTAGATTAGTCTCAAAACCCCTTTGGTGTTTAGGGAATTCACTTCAGCATTGCAGTCCTGACTATTGTCTTCAAGACAGAGAGATAAAATCATTCAGAGGTGCACATATGAATTATTATTTCTTTTAAATCATATGAGAAGAAGGAGAACGTGACAATGCTTTTTCCCATCCCTTTTTATAACACTCACCCATGTTCAATTTCCTCTTGGTGACAGATCTATATTTCCAGTACTTGGGTCAATACCCTGACCTACATGTTCTTGAAATTCTGACACTGCTTTCAAAATAGTTCAGGATTTATGGGATCAAGAAGTGCTTGGAAGCACAAGATCTGGTGATCCTTCAGTGAAGGCACTTAGTGGAAAGAAGATATTAATTTCTGGTCCCTGCTTCCAAGACTGTTTATGCATTTAGCATAACACTCATTAGATAAAATGTATGATATTGTTTTGTGGTTTTGTCCAAAAATGACCTACTATTAAAACTTGTCCTAGTAGAGCTGTGTGTAGATTCCTGCTGAATATATAAAACTGAATATATTATGTTTGTGAGACTACCATGGTTTTGAGTGTTGATCACAGTTGTGAGTTTTGCATAAAAAACCCCTCACATAGATATCAGTAGTGCATCTTAATATACAAAAAGCCAAACAACTGAAACCCCAAACAACTATAGATATGCCTAAAGAACCAGGGAAGTGTGAAAATTTATCCTCATCAATTTCCTAAAAGCTATTTTTGTCAAGATTCTTTGGAATTCCAAATTTCAGACAGCTTCTAATGTGCAGAATGATAATGCTAGTGAGGATCCCAGGAATTATGTTGACAAGATACTGCAAATCCCCTTCCCTGGGTATGAGCTCCAAGATATACAGCAAAACAAGTGGAGCAGCTAGGGCATGATTACAAATTTAAAATGCTTCATATTCAAACCTCCTGCTTATTTGAATGCATAGAATGGATGAGCTTTTCTGAACAGTACCTCTCTTGTAAGGCAATGTTTTTACCAGGAAAAAAACCTAGCTCTAAGGAGAGGTTAATATGAGTTTGTATCATGTTATCTCTCCATGCATTCTCAAACACCAAGGAGAGAATTTGGCAGTAAGTAACAAAAGCCTTTAGGAATCTTGTTTCCTTGTCAGGTAACATAGAAATATTATTGTCAAAGTACCATTCAACTTATTAAAATTAGCAACAGATTTTAAGGTGATTTTAATAAGACACATAAAAACTGTAAATGAGACATCAGCCAACAGAATTCCTACTCGCTCCACGTCCACAGCAAAGTGATAGCAGAAGGATACTTTTTCCCATGCTCTGTCAAGCACCTGATCTGGCAGAAAATACATGTTGTTTTGTGTGCAGTACAAATCTGGATGCTTCCTGCAGGAGCCTGGTCCCCATTCAAGCTCTTGCAGCTTGAGTAAAGGACATGGCCACAGAATACAAACACACACACACAGAGAGAAATATTTTCTTCAGAGCATGTTTTTGACATTAGTTTGGGTGAGTAGAGAGGTGCCAGGTTTGCTAGTTTCCAAATCAGTTATAATCTTGTTTTAGTTCAGGGCAGATATGAAGTTCTGGTTAAAGAGGATGGCAGTAAGTGAAGTCTATTTATTTTCCTTAAAGAGGTAAGAATTACAATTGCATGCTCAAAATGCGTTGCACCTTATAAGGAAGCTGAGGCCATGGGATAGTTAAGGACAAATAGATTAATTTATAGTAGTATACTCTATGAATGTACAGTCAGATTATACAAAGACATCCAGGGTTCAGAGACCAGAGCCTTCCAAAAGTGACCCTGATTGTCAGCAAAACTAAGTAGTTCTTTAAATACACCATAAAACATTGACTCTATTTTCCAGCTGGTGCAAAGGACACAGGCAATGGAAATGGTTAGAAGATGTACCTCTTCTAACCAGTAAAACCTGGGAGAATTCCAATTAAAATACATTTAAGAAGGAATAGGTTATTCTTCAGTTTGTTTTGTGCACTAGATAGCACTCTGTATGTAAAAGATCATCTAATCCTTGATATTCTGATTCAATCTATATTTCCTGTACATTTTATTCAAATACTTTTTTATAGTTAATGCACATTTATGTCAATGATTTGGCGGCTGGAAGCAATGTGATACCATTATGCAACAGCAGAACACTTCCAGCACCATATTTTTCAGAGCTGTTAACATCAGGTTACTTATATTGCTGTAACACAAGAAGAAAGAAACTCCAGCACTGATTTTTAAAACTAAGTGTAAGCAGCCAGGCTCAGATGTAAGCAGCCAAGCTCAAGCAGGCACCATATTTGGTGCAGCTTTATAGTAGTTCAGACAATATTTCTTCCTGGAAAGCAGCAACCTTTGGAAAGAGAAAAGAGATAGTCAAGATCATGCAGCTTTAATCAAATCATAGTTGTGACCTAGTTTTCAAAGTTATGGTTACGGTGACATACAAAAAAGCTAAAGGCTTAACTCGAGAATAAAGACATAAGACTTAAGACTGGAAAGCACAGAAAGTATTATTATGGAATTTAATGTCTTGAATAATCTGTGAAATACAACACATACAAATGCATAGTTGCAGTTCAGAAGATGCCAGCAGATTTGACTTAACTATTTTGTGCAAATTCAGAGCCTTTTTACAAACTGCTTACATAGTGTTGCACAGAAAAGTTATTCATTATAATAGGAAAGTTGAGGCAAAGGGGAGGGGGGTAAATGTGAATTGCTGCAATCCTAAAATAACTGAGCTAAAAGTCATTACAAATGTTAAGCACACATATTTTTGTGTTCAAGAGACTAGTATGACAAAGAAAGAAAGAACTGCAAATAAATCCAGACACCTAAGACTGTCTCAGATGCGCAAACATGCAGAGGTACTTCCTTATCACAGAAATTATCACTGCTTAGTTTTACTGATGATAAAAGGTTTTCCTTCTGGTAAGGTTCTGCATCAGGCTGTGGAAAAGCCCACAAATTATACATACTTTTTATTATTATAATTCTTTCTCATATTTCTCATGGCACTCTTTTGTGAGGATACTTCATTGTTGTGTTTCCTCATCTAAGTAAGCTGTTTAAATTCTTTCAGATAGATGCAAATTTAATCTCAGACCTGATAGCATAAGGATGCCGCTCAAAGGCAGGCATTTTAATAAACAGATAGAAACTAAAAATTTATGTGAGACTACAACCACCATCTGTGGCTGAGAAAAAAAAAATATGACTTTTGGGGCATCTTCCCCTCCAAGACAGCCATGGTATACTGTAGAGATAAGTAGCACATCCCAATATGTGGCTGTGATCAAATGCTTGGGATGCTTACATGAGCCATACCTCCCCACATTGTTATCTCCAGTAACACTTCATTTTTTGAGGTAAAGCCATGTCTACCTCAGAAATCATTGTTACAGAAGACAGAGGACTTGCACTCCCTCCTTCCACCATGTGAATCTGTAAACTTTAGCAGAGCTCAAATGATTTTCTCATAATTTTTAATAGTTGGTCAATAAGAGGTACTGTGTCTCACAATGCTTGCAGGCACTCTTCATTTCCTGCTGTTCCTGAAAACATGTAGCTAAGTTAGGCATTGATCACATCCTGAAAAAAAAATGAATTTGGTCTCTGTCCAGCTCCACAGGTCATTTCTTTTCAATGCTTTGAATAAGAGTGGTTGTTGATAATCGGGAAATCAATCCTCTGTTGACACTTTCCCTGGTTTTACCACTGTTGCCTGCTGTCCCTGTGACAGTCACAGCATTCAGACACTGCTGAGAACCTGTGAAGCAAATGGAAAGTAAAGAAAACCCAGCCCAATGGTCATGTCTTTCTAGCCTTCAGTGTAAGGTATTGGCAATTTAAACTACAGTTTTTATAGTGCATATAGAAATACCCTACATGCTATCATGCTAAATTTGTGGTGTTATGTAGTTACCAAGATATTTTGCAAGGCTATACTTTAGCCAAGGGGCAAGAACATCAAACCACACCATTCACAAAAAAAACCTGATGGTGTTGTTTCTCGCACTGACTCTGGTGTTTTTGCACAAGATTACCTCTCATGGGTTAGTTGTTAGGATTTAGCCCTGCCATGCACCTTATTATATCCAGACCCATAGTTACATTAGCTTGATCTTACCAAGCAGTAAAATGAAGTTAGACTGATCCTCTTATTTTTAATGTTAAATTCCCTTTTGTGATCAATCTAAAGTCCTATTTCAGTACCTTTTAAAATCTGGAGGAATTTTCAGATTGGAAAACAGGGAAAGATAAGAGTAACAAATTCCTCTTTAGAAGGTGTTTTCTCTAGAAGCAAAGTACTTGTTGTCCTGGGTTTAGCAGTAGCAGTCAGTTTTTTCTCCTTCTTAGTAGCTGATGCAGTTCTGTGTTTTTGACTTTCAGCCTGGGAACATAGCTGATAACACCAATGGTTTTAGCTGTCGCTAAGTAATGTTTATTTTGACCAAGGACTTTCTGAGTCTCTGTTGTAGTTTAAACCCACGCAGCTCGTTCACTCATTCAACCCCCCTGGCTTGCCCTCCCCTGCTTCTAG
>NDXB01022563.1:0-12679 GCA_002631895.1 Agapornis roseicollis
GCCAGTTCTTTATTCACCGAGTGGTCCACCTATCCAATTGATGTCTCCCCAATTTAGAGACAAGGATGTGGTGTGGGACAGTGTCGAACACTTTGCACAAGTCCAGGTATATGACATCAACTGCTTTACCCCTGTCCATCAGTTCTGTAACCCCATCATAGAAGACCACTAAATTGGTCAGGCAGAATTTCCCCCTAGTGAAGCCATGCTGGCTGTCACCAAGCACCTCATTGTTTCTCATGTGCCTTAGCATGCTTTCCAGGAGAATCTGCTCCAAGATATTGCCAGGCACAGAGGTGAAACTGACTGGTCTGTAGTTCCCTGGGTCATGCATATTCTCCTTCTTGAAAATGGGGGTTATATTTCCCTTTTTCTGGTCATCAGGAACTTCCCCTGACTGCCATGATTTGTCAAATATGATGGCCAGTGACAGCAACTTCATTTGCCAGCTCCGTCAGTACCCATGGATGGATTTCATCAGGTCCCATGGACTTGTGCATGTTCAGCTTCTTAAGATGGTTTCGAAACGGATCCTCTCTTACAGTGGGCCCAAAGTCTTCATTCTCACAGTCCCTGTGTCTGACTTCAATGTCTTGGGTGGTGCAGTCAGAGCCTTTGCAATTGAAGACCAAGACAAAGAAATAGTCCAGAACCTCAGCCTCCAAGTCCTGTGTAGCCAGTTCTCCGGATTGTTTCCAGAGGGGACCTACGTTGCCCCTGGTCTGTCTGTTATTACTTATGTACCTATAGAATCCCTTCTTGTTATTCTTAACTTCCCTATCTAAGTTTAATTCTAAGTGGGCCTTAGCTTTCCTCACCTGGTCCCTAACTTCCCAGACAACATCCCTGTACTCATCCCAGGCCACCTGTTCTTGCTTCCACCTTTTATAAGCCTCTTTTTTCCTTCAATTTTTTCTCAGCAGCTCCTTATCCATGCAAGGAGGTCTCCTGGCCCTCCTGCTGCACTTCCTTCTAGTTGGGATGCAACATTCCTGAGCTTGTAGCAGGTGATCCTTGAATATCATCCAACAGTCTTGGGCCCCACTGCCTTCTAGGGCTACATCCCATGGAACTTTACTAAGCAGGTTCCTGAAGAGGCCAAAGTCTGATCTCTTGAAGTCCAGGGCAGTAAGCTTGTCTCACTGTTCTGAGGATCTTGAATTCTACCATCTCATGATCACTGCATCCAAGGCTGCCCTGGAGCATCACATTTGCAATGAGCCCTTCCCTGTTGATGAGCACGAGGTCAAGCAGGGCACCTCTCCTTGTCGGCTCCTCTATTACTTGCAGAAGGAAGTTGTCTTCTGCACAACTGAGGAATCTCCTGGATTGCTTGTGCAGGGCCGTACCGTTGCTCCAACAGGTGTCTGGGTGTTTGAAGTCCCCCATGAGAACAAGGGCCTGCGAGCTTGAGGCTCTTCCTATGTCTCTGTAAAGTGCTTCATCCACAGAGTCCTCTCGATCAGGCGGTCTGTAACAGATCCCCACAGTCATGTCTCCCATCACTGTTTTCCATTTAACCCTGACCCACATACTCTCTGTTAACTGATCAGCTGTCCCCAGAGAGAGTTCCATAGTCTCCAGTGTATCCCTAACATAAAGGGCAACTCCCCCTCCCTGCCTGCTGGGCCTGTCTTTCCTAAAAAGCCTGTAACTTTCCATTCGAACACTCCAGTCATAGGAGCCATCCCACCATGTTTCTGTTTGTTCTTTAATTCTAACTGACAGGTTTTTCTCCTTATATGGTTGCTTCCTTTGGTCAAAACTAAGATGTCTATTGTTTTCTTCTTGTGCTTAGGTTAATGATTACACCCCAGTTTCTAGTTTCTTACAAAATTTTCCCTTAGGTTAACCACATACAACAAACTAATGATTTTTCCCTTTTACCATTAATACAAAAAATTATTTTCATTTTACATTGGACTATCTTCNTTAGGTTAATGATTACACCCCAGTTTCTAGTTTCTTACAAAATTAGGTTAACCACATACAACAAACTAATGATTTTTCCCTTTTACCATTAATACAAAAAATTATTTTCATTTTACATTGGACTATCTTCATTACTACAATCAAAATCATTTAAACCACATATATTACAATGATCACAAGGGATCTCTGATCCACACACAACACAATGTTCACATTGGTTACACATGTTATCATGAGAATTATTACAATTTTGACATGAGTCAGACCGATCTCCTGTACAATACTGACACGAATCAACTCAGCATTCCATACACCACCATTAATAATAATGATAAGGGGAATAACAAGAGAATACAACTGCTCACCACCCACTGACTGATACCCAGCCTGGCCTGAGTAGTAATCTAGCCCTTCTGGTTAACTGCCCCCAGTTTATGTACTGGGCATGGTGTGCTGTTGCNCATTTAAACCACATATATTACAATGCTCACAAGGGATCTCTGATCCACACACAACACAATGTTCACATTGGTTACACATGTTATCATGAGAATTATTACAATTTTGACATGAGTCAGACCGATCTCCTGTACAATACTGACACGAATCAACTCAGCATTCCATACACCACCATTAATAATAATGATAAGGGGAATAACAAGAGAATACAACTGCTCACCACCCACTGACTGATACCCAGCCTGGCCTGAGTAGTAATCTAGCCCTTCTGGTTAACTGCCCCCAGTTTATGTACTGGGCATGGTGTGCTGTTGCATGGAATACCTCTTTGGCTAGCTTGGATCAGGTGTCCTGTCTCTGTTTCCTCTTGGCTTCCCCTCTTCCCTGGCAGAGCATCAGATTCAGAAAGTCCTTGGTCAGGTTAAATACTACTGAGCACCAGCTAAAAACATTGGTGTTATCTGCACTGTTCCCATGCTGAAAGTCAAAACCACAGCACTGCACCAGCTACTAAGAAGGAGAAAAATGACTACTACTGTTGAACCCAGGACACTATCCTTATCTGCATTTGCTTTGTCCACTAAGTAGGAATTAGGTGACCAAACTGAGGTCTGTAGAAAATCATTAATTAGGACTTGGAAAGCTCTGCCTTCCCCTATTCTAGCCAGTGAAAAAGCAAAGTCAGCAAATGGTGTTTCAGTACAATTTTTTTATTGAGAGTGACTAACAAGAAGTCAAATTCTTTTTATTGCTTTGGGCCTTTCACTATACAGTGAAAAGAATGCATCTGTGCTTATGTTTATTCAGATTTTATGGCACACAGTGGGTATCCAAGATCTTCTGTGTATACTAGTGAATACCCTCATTGGCCACAGTTCTCTCTTTTAGTAGAATAATATACATGGTGGAACATAAAATTGACTGGAAAGAATGACAAAATTAGAGCACTGAGAAGGGGAAGAGAGGAGGTGTCTGTGTGGATGAGCTTGTGTTGTCAGTTAACCCCATCAGGCAGAGGAGCACCACACAGTACACTCACACCCTCCCACCACCCCCCAACATCCTGTGAATCGCAGGCAGTGGAAATAAAGAATGACAGCAAGAAAACTTGTGGGTCAAGTTAAATAATACTATAACAATAATTAAAACAACAATAATAACAATAATAATATGCTAGATTAAGATACTAAATTATATCATTTAATAATTATTATTAAATAAGTGGAGGAAGAGAGAATAAGTCTAAACAAGTGATGCAAAAACTATCACTCATCACCCCCATGGACAGACCAATGCCCAGCCAGCTCTTGAGCAAAAAATGACTAATCCTCCTAAAATCTTCTCTTTTTCTTTTTATTGCCGACCATGATGTTACTTGGTTAGGAATATCTCTTCTGTTAGTTTGAGTCATCTGCTCAATTGTGTCCCTTCCCAAACTACTGCACTCCCCCAATCTGAATAGAATCTGTGAGGGCAGAGTGCAAAACAGACAAGTCCTTGATGTTGTTCAAATGCTGCTCAGCAAGAGCTATAATGCTAGAGTCTTATCAGTAAGTTGAAAATTCAAATATATATGAGCCACTTTGGAGAAAAAAGAATTTTATCCTAACCAGGCCCAGTAAAGCTAAGGAATTTATATTCTTGGCCTTTCAGAAATTTGTTCCTTTTCTGAAAACCCCAGATACTGTATGTTTGTTTTTTTTTTTCTGTCCCCCTAGAGTCTATGTCTAACCTTCATGGGTATTAAAAAACAAGAGCAANTATCCTAACCAGGCCCAGTAGAGCTAAGGAATTTATATTCTTGGCCTTTCAGAAATTTGTTCCTTTTCTGAAAACCCCAGATACTGTATGTTTGTTTTTTTTTTCTGTCCCCCTAGAGTCTATGTCTAACCTTCATGGGTATTAAAAAACAAGAGCAAGAAAAGTAGTGATATACTTACATATAGAATTCACTAAAAGTAGTAATAGCAGAATACATGCATGCAGCAGTATCAGAAGTCAAGAAGAAAGAAACTGAGATAGTACAATTCAAAAAATCTTGTGAGCATTTTTATAAATTAACTTCATCACATTTTGAAGCACATCTCATCATCTTCAGAAGTTTTGAGTTTAAATCTGTGAGTTTGGTTCCACAAAATATTGGAACAAATCTTTCTATTGATTTGAGTTCACCTTAAACTGTCTACAGTTAAATATCCACACAAGAGTAGAAGAAGGTTGCTTGTGAATATTTTGAAATACGCATTAAGGAATTCCCTTCCAGTACAATAAGCAGCAAATTTGTAGCAGAAAATAAGAAATTTGGAGTCTTTTAATACTACAGTATTTTGGAATTAGAACAGTCAGATGCAGCTTGCAGAAGCTGAAATGAAAACTGCTAAATCCAAGTTAGATGTTTTATTAGCATGCTGCATTATAAGGCCGTGGATAATCAGCAGTGTGGTCAAACTTCCTATTGTCACTACTGTATAACAAAAATTTATTTTTAGAATAACTTTGATCGGTGGCTTGGCTTTCCGAACAAAGATTTGGGAAAGGCTTTACCCACACTTACTACAAGCACGATGATGATTAAAAGGGTAACGTGGGATAGGCAAATCTGGTTGGAAAAAAGGCTGCTTGGTCATTCAGGATATTTCTGAATAAGACTGTCATCTCCTGAGTCAATCTTGAGCAACCGATGTCCTGAACTGCCTGCATGCAGGGTTGGGTCTGCTGCTTCCAGTGCACCTTATCACTTGCTGTTTCATCCTTCGCCTGGGATGGGCTTTGCAAGTGTGAGTAAACCCTTCAGGAATGCACAGTGGATATTTTAGGTGAGGCAATAACTTAGTAAAGCAGTATACAACATGCAGGTAAAGATCTACAAAGAAGCCAGAACTCAAAACATTTTTTGTATTAATTTTGACTCTTTTATAAATTATAATTTCCAATTTAACAACAACACAAAGACAAAGCTTAATTTTCTTTAAAAAAAAAATACTTTTCAGCAATATGAAATGTCACCTAGACTACTGTACGCTAGAAAAACAAACTGAAAAGAGGAAGAAAAACATTTGAATATCCAGGTTTCTCAGTGATTTAAAAGGCTCTTAATCATAGGTGTACCTTCTCTGTGCATACTGTTATTCAGAAGTCTGGGGTCATTTTTCACATATATTGCTAAACTAACAAAAGAAGCAGCTCTTTGTTTCAAGCAAGGCAGGAGTTCTTTAAATTTGATTATTATTATTAATACTGCTAGTAGTAGTGAGACAGAACCTACATGCTTCCATGATATGTTGACTCTCCACAAGCTTTTATGAGGCTCAGGGCTACATATGATTTTTGAGAATCAGCTAATCACCATAATTTGTCTATACTTTGTAAAATGCACTCACATAGGGTCTGCACAGGATTAAATAGTCTAAATGGCTTATTAATTCACATTTCTAGCTGAGGCACATTTATGGTTTTAAACAAATAATTCTTTCTTAGTCTATTTTCCTGCTAATAGGAAGATTTTTCTGCAGTACTGTGTAAAGAACTACTGCCTACAATACACAAAACTAAGCCCTAACCTTTAGAAGGTGTGGTTTATCTACCTAGTGATCAATGACTTACTTCTTTACCTTTCTTGTGGTTAATATATCATTGGGGCATTTTTAAAAGCCCTCAACAGTCAGCATGTTATAGAAATGGTTCCCTATACATCTATTTAAAGTGTTTCCAGGGCATTTCAAGTCAGGAAAATTGTTACTGATCAGGTTCTCAGATGTAAACTGAGCTAGGTGTAGAGGTTAAAGGACACTCCAGCTCATGAACTTTTTACACTTCTTGTATCTGCAGAAAAGAGATGTCAAATAGGCAAACACACTGTATTCCTATATCACAGCACTCATCCTAATTACAAGAAAGAATGTCTAGATTAACAGTCTATATAAAAGCTCATGTATGGCTATCTTTTAGCACTGAAAATTCCATACTTTGAGACTTCATATTTTCATAATTTACTGACATCTATGAATTCCTGATTTTGCTAATAAAAAAAAAACAAAAAACCCACACAAAAAAAAATACAAAACAGCAAAAAAAACCAAACTTCCTGGTTTTAAACTATGAAAACACAGGCCGTCAACATGTCAGGCTACAGACCTTTGTGGTAGATGTTACTGAAAATTTCCTTGGGAACAAAGCAGCTGGATTTAGCATATGGAAGGAAGATGAAAACCTAGTTTTTTACATCACCCTGAGTTTGTGAGGATTCACTGTCAATCTTTTGAGGCCTCTTAAATTCAGTATGCTTCAGAATTGGCCTCTAAGAGTATTAAGAGAACTTCCTATGTCTACTACATTTATTCATTGTGATTTATTTTTATCAGTAATGAACCAGTCAAGAAAATAACTGATACTAAAGCCCTGTAATTTTGTATCTTTTACCCTTCCACAGTGACATCTAAACAGCCATGAATATTGAGAGGGAAGGGGGTATTGAAAGACATACCCTGTTGCTTTAGACTTGCACAGGGAGAGGAGAGTGTTTTACTACCAAGCCAGGTGATAGAATCTGCATCTTTCCTGCCAGTCTGAAATTCCGTGAAAGCCATGACTTGCACGAGGTGAACTGACAAGTGCTGCTAGAGAGAGAGCAGAGCTGGGATAGCTGCTGCCACCTTCAGCAGTGGACAGAATAGCAGAGTTGAGATTCATCAGGGCTCGCATGAGGCAGCGCCTTGGTGTCCCGGGAGTGCAGAGTTCAGGGGGAGAGAGTTGAACTTGTGCTTTTTTTCAGAGTTCTTTTTATAAGATCCTCTGAACTAAATGACCTTATGCACAGGACAGTCAGGAAATACTAAAACGCAGAGAGCATTATTAACGTGAACTGTGTACATTTAAGTTTTCCTGCAGACGGAAGTCCCTTCACTATTCAACCCAGAATAAAAACTAGTATGTTGAAAGAAGATGGGATGGGATGAATGTTAGTCTCCAGTACAGTTCAAAGATAGTTTGATGTAACTGACCAGGCAGAGTCAATGTACCTTTTCAGTGATTCTGAAAAATGTCAAGGCCTCCTTGTCTCTGCCAGTGCTATATGCAATCACTTCAATGAACATACTTGCTGCTTCAAAACACCCCATTTTCTGGTTTTATTTTATTAAAGTATCAAACCCAATTTATACATCTAGAAAACAGTGGAAAATTATATTTGCCGTATTCAGAATTTAATAGTCTAGAAGATACAGGTGTAAGCTCTACACTCTATTTGACATAGTTCAGTGTTTAACTCAGACAGGTGGAAGACTATAACTGCGTACAGCACAAACAGACTACTAATTTTGTCAGCTGTAGTTGAAAATCAGTAGTACTTAAAGTTATCTAGTAATGGCTGTTTTAATTTGTTTCACAATTTTGTGTTCATTTCTGTGAAAAAGAAAAATGTGTATGATAGGCCATACTTGCAAACTAGTATGTTACATCCCTGAAATTGCATTTGTCCCTTTATAAAGTAAAGGTTAGAAGTGTAGATGGTTAGCTGTTAGTGGATCATTCACTTCTGGAAGTGAAAGAGTATTTAAATGTGTGGTGGTCTGATAGCCAGATGCCACAAAAGCCACTTTATCAATCCTGTCCTCAGCTGTACAGGGGAGAGAAAAATATAATGAAAGGCTCATAATGGGTCAAGATAATGACAAGGAGAGATCACTCACCTGTGACAGTCATGAGGGAAACAGACTTGACTGGCTGATTGGTAATAAATTGAATTACCAATAAAATCAGAGTAGAATAATGAGAAATGAAAACTAAATGTTAAAATACCTTCCCCACTTTCCTCCCTTCTTACTAGGCTCAACTTTGCTCCCAATTTGCTCTACCTCCTGTCCCTGAGCAGTGCAGAGGGACAGGGAATGGTGATTGCAGTCAGCTTGTCACACATTGTCTCCACCACTTCTTCACAATCTTCTGTTCTAATGTGTGTCTCTCCCATGGAATATAGTCCTTCAGGAACATCCTGCTCCAGTGTGGGCTCCTCAATCCACGGGACCACAGTTCCCACTAGGAAACGTGCTCCAGCACAGACTTCCCACGGGGTCACAGCCTTTTCAGGCACATCCGCCTCCTCTGTTGTGGGGTCCTCTGTGGGCTGCAGGTGGAATCTGCTCGACCATGTATCTCCATGGGCTGCAGGGGAGCAACTGTCTCACTATGGGTTGCACCATGGGATGCAAGGGAATGAATCTCTGCTCTGGCGCATGGAGCACTTCCTCCCTCTCTTTCTTCACTGACCTTGTGTCTGCAAGCCTGTTTGTTGTCACCCCTTCTCTTTCAGCAGAAGCTTTTTCCCATTTTTAAATATGTGATCCCAGAGATGTCACCACCATCACTGGTTGGCTCAGCCTCACCCATCAGTGGGTCTGTCTCAGAGCTTGTTTCTGACTAACAAAGGTAATATTCTAGCAGCTTCTCACAGAAGCTGTAGACCCCTCCCCTACCAAGATTTTCCCACACAAACCCAATACATAATGTCTAAGGGACAGTGAGTACATGTGCAGTATATTTTGATTTTGCATAAAAATCTTTTAACATCTCTATTGAACACTCAACCCTTTTTCCCACCTATCTCCAAGTTTATTGTCTGAAATCATTAGGTGTGACATGGTTTAGCTCTGGTATATCTGTTTAAAATGTACAGATATTTATTCTTTTATTTTTATTTGCAGTGTAAAAAACTTAGTATCTACCTATTGCCCTTAATTTCATTTAAGGAAAATGAGGACTAAAATATTCCACACTTTGCAAGGTTTTTCCTGTAATAAATATTCATCATACTCTAGGTATTTATGCAAGATGATTTTCTGTACACTTTATCTTGGAGGCCTTTGTAACTGGTCATAACACTTCTCAATGTGAGTAAGCTTTGTTGATTTATGCATGAATATTCATAATAATAAATGCTTATAAAATTTAGCCTTTAGTTTGTATTTTCACTTACTGTGCTTGAACATGAAGACATGCTGCAGAAAATCTGGTTAGTTAACAACAGCAACATATGAAATATGAAATACCAGTCAGACCACTCTAAAGTCTGTAAACCTAAGAAAAAAGTGACAATTTTCCAAAAATAGCCACCTATGGCAGACAAACTTGTACTCTAAACAGTACCTGCAGCTAAACTGAAGAAGCTGTGTAGGAATATGATGTTAGCTGAAGGAAAGAAACTTGTAAGACCATCAAGCAGCTTCCCAGGAGCTCTCTAGCAGGTACAATATCAACCATATGTAATGCCAAGAAAGATCAGTGCCAAGTATGTAACCTGTGACCAGTGTTGTCTTTGCAAGAGGCAGTCAGGAGGAATCTGAATTTCACCTGAAATTAGAGGCAGCAGGAATTACAGAACTGGACAGGTGAGGGTGAAAGGGTGAGGAGAGTACAGAGGAAAACAAGATGCAGAACTTAAGCTACAGGACTATCATCTAAGGATCTACAAGGATTGTCTTTATTCCACATTTCATTCCACTAAATGGGCAATAATATTCTTACATCTTTTCTTATGTCACGTAAGTTGTATGTATGACTTTAAAACAAAGAGAACAAGGCATGTGATATTTTCACTCTTCCTTTTTTATATTGATATTAAACAAACACTGTTATTCACAATAAAACAAGCAGTGAAGTATGGAAAAGATAAGTTAAAAATATTTATCGTAATGTATGATGACTTATCGTAAATGTATGATGACTTTTAATGCTAAAATTCAGGAGTGTACCCTGGTCAAGAACGGTCCATAGGCCTTCTGGCAGCAGCATTATAGTATTACCTCTATATTGCTTGTCACTACCAGAACAGTCCAAGCATGGGAGTACCTAAATCTGGTATGTTCATGTTTGTATCCATAGCATTTTTATTGTTTTATATTTAATATGTGATATCCCTTGGATCATAAAATTATAACAGCTAAGCTTTATTTAAACATAAACACACTGTTAGTTATGGTAAGTATGTTTTCAGGCAAATATGAAAGTTTAGTATTAAGAAGTGTGCTCTGCCACAACTTTGTTCTCACTCAGAATAGAACATATTATAAATGTTACTAATAATCTTCCCTTGTGTAAGTACCTCTTTTGCAAATAAATCTCCTGTTCTTGAGAAATAGAAAAAAGCAGAAGACCATCTGGGCGTCACTGACTTTCTTTCCTCAAATCTGGCACACAGTTGTACAGCATACAGTTTATTTATTTATTTATTCATTTATATTTTCTAGCTAGAAGACATATTCAAGGGAATTCTGTTTTGTTGTGGGTTTGGGTTTTTTTCTACTGTCAGTACAGATTTTTCAAAAGAATTGTACTCCTGAAAGAAAGGGTTTGTCCAAATATGAGTTTGTAAAGCCTCACAAGCAGCCCTCAATGAAGGTGTTTGTGTTAGAAGCTTGAGGCTGAAAGCAGCTGAAAAAAGAATACCTAATACCCTTCTTAATCAGTTATTTATTCTGCAAGGAAATGTTATTAAATTAGCTTAAATGCATACCATCTTCTCCATTTCCTGGAGTAACAGAGAGAAGTAGAAGAATAATCTTTCTGCATTCACATTTCCCCTACTTTTTAACCAGATCCCTTAGTTTCTTAGGTTAGAAGTATATTTAGACAAAGTTACTGATACCAACTTTCAATTCAACACTGGATAAGATTGTGACAGAGTTAATTAGTTAAATCTAAATTAAGGTATATTTTGCTGGATTTGCTCACTTGAGAAAGCTTAAAATATTTTCAAACACCAAAATGTTTCAAACTGTCTGAAAACGTTTTTTTCTTAAATGAAAACAAAGGGGAACTCCTTCTAAAACAGTACAACTTGAGAAAAAAAGCACTACACATGCAATTACTGCAAGATAAAACGTAACTGCTTCTAAACCAACAGCACCATTATTTGCTTGTCTGTGATTATTACCATTATTTGTTTATTAATATATATGACAGAAATGCATTCAAGCAGACACTCCATAAGAGTTTAAGACAGACTTTCATTTATGAATGACAGTTTTAAATATTCTGCTTTTAAGAAGGACATCATTTTGGGACATAATAGTGAGAAGAAAATTCTCTGAGGTGAAGGAAGGCTGAGGTAAACTAATCTCTCTTCTGCAGAGTGCAATAAGATATGGTGGGGCTCTGTTAAATACTAAATCCAGTTGGTTCAATTCATATTAAGGCTTGCCTTGTGCAAGTTCTGTCTGGTAGAAAACGTTTGTTTTGTAGAGTAAGTTGACCTAAATGCTGAAATACTGTGCTAGTACTTTACTAGAATAAAGTCATCCTAGGGCTTTCTTGTCCCCTTATGGGACAAAAAGCTTATCCTGGATTGTCAGTACTGCTGCTTCCATGAAAATATTTACCAGGAGAATTGGATTATTTAAATTATTAATATTTTAATTAAAATAGGTCTTAAGATCTCTTGGAAATACGTCTCACTTATATATACATAATTTATTAACTTTAAGAATTGGGTGTGATGAAAAGGTGTAACTCAAGGATCAGGAGCACAATAGATACAGACATACCAGCCCTGAATCGCAGAAATTTTATTTTTCTGAGCTGACTTGAAAAGTTAAACCCGTAGTCCACTGAACGTTTTCTGTGTATATCTGACAGTAATATAACTTCAATATATGATTTTTTTTTTATCACATACAAAAATTAATAGCATAAAAATGTTAGTAGCACAACCTGGAGCACAGGTTTCAGAACAATAATACTCAGAAAGTACATTCTTATTTGACAGTAGATACTCATAAAACACATCTTTGTGAGGAGCACCTGAGGAAAAATACTTCTTATAGCCAATGTCAAAATACAACCCATGTTAGGACTGTAAATCCTGATAGTATTCCATATTTGGTCAGTAAATCATAGCTTTCTTTTATAACTACTCAGAAGCCTGGTAATTATGGAGTCTTAGTCTCTATTGCTTAGCACATAGCACAGTTGCATGTATCTCATGTAGGACAGGCAGAATACCGTCCTTCATGCAAAATGTTGGAGCAGATTCTCCTGGAAGCCATGCTAAGGCACATGAAAAACAACGAGGTGCTTGGTGACAGCCAGCATGGCTTCACTAGGGGGAAATTCTGCCTGACCAATTTAGTGGTCTTCTATGATGGGGTTACAGAACTGATGGACAGGGGTAAAGCAGTTGATGTCATATACCTGGACTTGTGCAAAGTGTTCGACGCTGTCCCACACTACATCTTTGTCTCTAAATTGGGGAGACATCAATTGGATAGGTGGACCACTCGGTGAATAAAGAACTGGC
>NDXB01022564.1:0-15884 GCA_002631895.1 Agapornis roseicollis
CAGGATATGGTTGGCTTTCTGGGCTGCAAGTGCACACTGTTGACTCATGTTCATTTTCTCATCTACCACCACCCCCAAGTCCTTCTCCTCAGGGCTGCTCTGAGTCTCTTCTTTGCCCAACCTGTAACTGTGCCTGGGATTGCTCCGACCCAGGTGTAGAACCTTGCACTTACCTAAAGCTGTTATTGATCCTGCCCTGCCATGACTGGATCACCAAATGCTTGCCACTGTCCTGCACCCAGTTAAATGAGCTGCACACCTCTGGCAGCTGAGGAGGACTTAGCTGGGTCCCACCTGAATGTTAAGTGCTCATAATACAGTGCTTCACTCAGCTGGGCAGCTTTAATTCCTCCTCACAATCTTTGGTACAAAGAGATAATTCTTTTACCCTCTGCTGTCTCCATGGTAGGATCCTGTTGCAGAGTTCTCAGTTCAAGCTTTCTTCCTTTGCAAACATACTGCTTTCTACTTGTCTTCCTGTTGTTGATTGAATAAGCTACACGATTCTCACATGCAGCACACAGCTCTCTTTCTCAGAATGATGAGTTTCAGACACAGAATTGTCTAAGAACACAAGCCAAGAAAACCATTATCATAAACCTTTAGAGTGAACCCTTGAAGGAACAGGGCTGAAAAAGAAATAAATCCATTTCTTCAGCCTCCCCTACTGCCATCCTAAAGAACCATGGGAAACAAACGGACAAAAGAAGAATGCAAGAATGATTGCTAATCTTACATGTAAATGTGCTATTCTCATACAATGACATCTTACAGCTAGTTTCTACTGGCATATATGACTGCTTAGGTAAGGAACACTCAGGAACTTGTGTCCTTTACTTCCACTAGTTTCTATGAAGGTACTATTCTGGAGAAGAAAGTTTCCTCCATATCTGTTAAATCATCTCTCTGGGTCTATGATAACACATACATGAAGGTTCTCTGTTGCTGTGAGATGAAGGAGGTCTGCACAAGGAGAAAAAGCACAAAGGGTTGGCTCCAAAGATGTTAGATTCATTTTAGAAATAATACTGGAATATGCAGATCTTATGTAAAACTATGGCAAAAGGAAATCTTAATGAATTTGCTTTGCTGAAATGCTGTTGTCACTCAGCAGATCAGCACATTGGGACATTAATCACTTACAATGGTCACCTGTGCACTATATTTAGACTAAGCTTCACTGCAGTATTGGGGGTTTTTGATGTCCTGGGTTTTATCCAATTTTCCGATTGGGCTGAAAGAGGCAGGAGTAGATTAATTGACTTTTCCAAAGTCACAGAGAAAATACATTACTTAGTTAAGATCAGAAATCCAAGACACTTCTACTTTTAGCTTTCTTGCTTGAAAAGCTAAAACTTAAGTCTATATATTCCAAACAAGAATTCCAATATCTCAGCTAGCTTAGGGATCTCTAACTGAGCCATGAGCCAATCTAATCCTCAGGTCTTACATGCAAGTGTACCATACTAAACACTAGGATTAAAATCATGATCATGAGGAGACCAAATTTAGTCATTTAATAGTATTAAGCTTGTCATAATTAATTCAATTATTTGTAATTAGGACTCCTTCAGTCCTATGAGTTACAATGTAAGATACCAAAGCATGCAGAAACAGAAAAAAACCCTAAACTTATAACAAGTTAGAAAAGTTTTGACAAAAGTATTTTACATTTCAACATTTTACATGAAGTTTTAATTTTAAAAACAAATGTTGCCAAAGCAAGGGAGGCAAAAACAAAGCCAGCTGTCACTCAATAGAGAGGCAAGACTTCCAAGAGTTCATGGGTCTGGGAATGTCTCAGATGCAACCCAGGAAAGTCTGAGCATGACTGGCAGCAAACCCAAGTGACAAGTTCACAGTTTCCTCTAAAAATTATACCTGAAAAAAAAAGAAACCTTCTTCCTAAACAAAATGCTCTCTAACTATCCTCAAATCTTTGCTTCTTTGTCAGTGCAGCTGACATCAAAGCTTTTAGTTTGCACCTGTTCCTCAAGGGATCCTTTCAAAATTTAAAGGATTTCTAAAGCACCTACTCTTCCCTCAGGATGTTTAGCACTACATATCACTATAAATACCATAAATAGTTTGAATTACTGAATTTACACTTCGAACACCAAGATTGATAATTCAGCAACACACCACCTCCATATTGATAATAAGTGCAAGTAAGCACTCTTCCAGAGCCCATCAGAAGTCTCCAAGGGAAATCTTATTTTTACACTGTCCTGAAATGCAGCATATATATATATATATATTTTTTTTTTTTTTCCCAAAACCAGACTACAGTGCTTCTGGCTCTTTCCAACCTTGTTTCTCTAAGAAAAGCTTGCCTCACCTGTTCCTGGTCTTTTATCTTCTACAGCTGGGCTAATTTTCTACCAGTCTTTAATTGTACATTGGGTTAATTCCTTCACTACTGGAAAGAGTTCATGAACAGAGATAATACTTAGGAAAATACGAGCAATTACAGGATTAATGCCATAAGAAGTATTTCAGGTTATAGGTCTGTTTGTGGTTGTTCCTTTAGGCATCAGTCTCTGTATTAACCAGGAAAAGCTGGTCCTATAGCTGTATTTATGATTTGTATGTTTTAATTAAACGTTTCACATAATTTCAAGCACTGAAGAGACTGTAAGTTATAAGTATTGCATTTATCAAGATTTGCCAGCAGGCAACAAACTGATGACTGATACTTAAAAAGTCAGATCCAGGAGTAATTTAGTGCAAACAGATTTTCACACTCTCTGATCATTTGCATAATTCAGTCTTTACCACCATTAGAATTTGTGTCAGTTTTATTGACCCCATAGCTGCATTCTGCTCTTCAGCAGTGCAAGCCACTCATTCCCCTAGTAATATTCAGTGGGAATCTTTCAGAACCCTAAACTGGTTTCTAACTTCACAGAGCATGTGTGAAGTACTCTAAGTTACAACATATCTAAATTCAGATTTCTTCATTATATTGAGAAGACTGTTTACTTATTGGCCTTATGTGAAGTGGCCTCTACAAACCAGTGTGTGCCTTTTACTACCTAGCTAACAAGTAGCAACATATGCTAATATTCTGTTTGCACCTGAAAGAGCGAAGTTCCTAATCACAGATGGAGAGATACTTTGAAACACTGTTTTTATGCATGTGTTTTTATCACTGAAGTCAATTGGGCTTCTGAGACCTTCAGGAAAGATGAAATTACAACATTATGAGATAACTTTAATATTTTAGGAGGTTTAAGTAGGCATTCAAACTGTCAGAGACTTTCCCAAACATTCAGGCTTGGAGAGACAGAATGGAATTGATTAACATGAATTAAATTTTACTTGAAAAAGGCAGGAATGAGAAAAGCAAAGCACACTGGAGAACCTCAGAGGGACCTCACAGAGGATTCAAGGGGATAATGCAGGAGACCAAAGAGGAGAGCAGTTTGACTGCAGCTCACTTTTGCCAATCCTAGTGTTATTCATTTTCTGTACTGCACATGCTGCCTCAGTCACTTTCCAAATGTTCTAATTAGCATTCACAATATCCTCAGGAAAGGACGACTACGTATCTTTTGTGGTTTGTTTAGATATCTCCTGTTTCATATACAGAATTTATCCTCAGAAAAACTTGTGATGTCTGACCTTGATATGTATGGAAATTTTTTGCCTGGGCATGCTGCCAGACATTTTGTTTGATATCTACATTTTCTCCCTCTTGGCCATCTTGTTGTTGTAATTTTTTTCCCTTCTGTCTTTTTGGCTTTTTTTATAACTACTTCAGGGCTCATTATCTTTACCGAAAGACACTGACATCACAGGTCTCCCCAGTTACACCTTTTAAGTTCCTAGCAATACACTGTGAAAAGCAGGGAGCAAATTTCAGAAGCATCTAACTTAGGAACTTAAATTTCACTGACTTTCAATCAGGCAACTGTGACATAGTTGTAGACTCACACAGACTACAGCAGTAGTATTTTACACCCCTATATATGCACAGTTACCATTTTTATTTACAAGATAAAAAAAGTTATTTGGAATTTTCTCAGATCCCAATATTGTTTACTTCTCTCAGATATTTAAAAAAAAAAAAAATTGAGATAAAAACCATCATTGTAACACGGTAAACCACTGGCTAATTCTGAAAGCTGAATGGGTTATTGCTATTGTGTTGCAGTTTGTAATTTTAGGAATCTTCCATGGCTTTAAAATACATTCCCTTTATTTACCAATCATACAGGATAATTACTGTGTTTATGCTCCTTTAAATGTTATTACATGTATCTTAGATTGGTTCGTCCTGGCTTTATCTTAGTCTCATGAGTTCTGCTAATGTCAATAAGCTGTGGTACTGGCAATTTTTTGTAATAGTGTCTAAAAAGATGCACGAAGTACAAGAAAAAATGTCACAAACAAAACAGGACCTTGAAATTTGAGGCACTGGGAAATATCTGTCATCAGCTTGCTAATATTTTTTTGCACTTATGAGCTGAAAGTACTGTTTTATGAACCTCTGAGTCTGCCAGAAGGTAGACAATATCTAAAGGAAAGCTGGAGGGGGAAAAAAGAGAAGGGCAGACAGACAGGCAGAACCTTAATCAGATTTGGAAGTTGGCAAGAAAAGGTTTTTAGAATTTCTCTTCTGCAATTTAGCTCATCTAGGCAATTATATTAACAAAAAGTATGGAAACCATCTACTGGACATCTTGCAAATAGGCCTAAAAACATTTGAGTTATTCCTCAAAGAAAAAGATGGTGACAAAATACCCTGTATCAAGGTCTCTTACAAAGAACTGCCCAATCCCTTCTACAGAGAAATAAAAGCTACCCAAGCTGACCTTGAACTCGCTCTAAGGACAGGACATGCACATGACCCAGATTAGATGCTCCTTTTTCTTTAGGAGAAACTGTAACTTTTCAAGCCATACACATGAATATTAAATTTCCTGCAAGGTGGAGTGAAGATTTGTTCTTGAAAAAGGAGGACGTCTGCCTGAAGCTAAAGCAAATTAGTATTGTTGACCTTGGCCCTGACTCTGCTCCTGTTTAAGTTAACAGAAATATTCCTATTAATTCCATCGAGACCTGGATCAAGCCTCCTGTTGAAGTAAGATCGAAAGCTTTAGGTTAGAGGGATTTCAGGGAATACTAGGGTTACTAAGATGATGCTTTAATATTGTAGACTTATTTTCTCATGTAGATTAAGTGCTTTTCTTATTGACAAGAAAGCTTGTGTATGCCTCCAAAGACACTGGATTCTTGGTTAACTGTGAAAAAAAAAATGCTTAAAGAAGCTTTATAAGTTATTTTTCTAGACAAAAACTAAATCTATGCTTTCAGGTACACAGGAGTGCATTCACAGAATGTCTGACAGTCCGGAGCAAATTATGAGGAGACAGATAACTCCCTTGTTCTGTGTAAACTGGGATAGATTTCTCAGTACCATAACCTCAAAGTCACTTAAGTACTATATTTCACTGACCCTTAGGCTTATTCCTTTTTCAATGAGAATAATAGTATTACTTTTTCAGAAATGTTGTGACACCAAATATACTTAAAATACAAAATTCATTAAGTGTTTCAACCCAAGCAGTAGGAAAGCTCACCATATTTTTGGGTTTATGTTCATTCCTAAAAACATGCTTGCCTAGTATATTCCCTTCACCAAACTTCAAAGCAACTGACAAATAATAGGTAATAGCAATGTAGGAGCTAAAAAAAAAAATAATAATAATTTTGGAAAGCACAATCTTAATAGGCATGACAATTTGAACAGATCAGCTATCTAGATAACACACTGACCTTTCTTATGAGTTGAAGAGTTAGCTAAAAACTTCAGCCAATCTCTAGTTTTGTTCTAGTGAATTGTAAGGATGTTGACTCTACTGCCATATTTCTAAATGGTCTATTTGAACCATGGAAGGCTTACCTAAGCCACTGCACATGGGAGCAGTCAGAACTGTGGTCACCATTGTAAGTGAATGTCATTTTTAAAACTAGCACTTAGGCCTTACAGATTTTTATTCTAAGCAAAATAATACATTCCCCACATGTGTACTACCCTTTGCTTAAGATCTTCAAATTGTCATACATAGTATTTAATGCTAACAAATTTTGCCTTCTAAAACTTGGTATTTTTTTTACCACATTCAAGGCTAACCTTATAAAGAGCCTTCTGCTCAATGTGCATTTGTATGAGGGACAAGCAGCATTCTCAACCCTTTTCTAATCTCAAGAATGATAGATATACGAGTTGTCTTCTGCCTGTGATCTGAGTGGAGGAAATATCCTATAGTGTGGCAAACATAAATCACCTCCCCTACAGTGGGAGTGCTAAACACTTGAAGTTCCCAAGGGAGTGGATTCTTGAATTTATATACGTTGATTATCCAGTACTTCAAAACACCATGTATGGTTATAATCATGGAGTTTAGACAGAGCAAACCAGTTTCTTGGTTGATTTTTAGCAGATTTGGCTGCCTATCTTCAGGCTGTGTGGCTTATAAATTTAAGGAGATCACCTTAATGGCTTAGGTTAATATAAATCCCTACAAGGTGGGTATATCAATTTAAGAAACCCACACCTCAAAGAAAGCCACTATTTTAATGCAGTATTTCAAAACAGGGAGAATATATTTTCATGGAGAATTTTTCCTAAGGAGTATTATTGATGCCAGTATTTCAGAAATATGAATACAGAATTAGAAGACTAATAATACACTCAACACATGACTACTAACTGTGTTTTAACTGTTACTTGTGTATGGAGTAACTATAATCCAATTAATATTATTGTTACATTTCCTTTTCATTCAACAATGACTCTGGTTCCTCCACATAACACAAAAAATTCCAAATATCTCCAAAATTTTATGGATACAGTAGCTTCAGTGCCTCACCTCCAAATCTAAGCACTGACGACAGGTAAGGGACAGGGACCAGAGTTACGAAACAAAAGGAAAAAAGGAAAAAAAAAAAACCCACACTATTACGTGACATATATAAAAATGTTTCATTATGCAAAAAGAAAGATTCTATATCTGATTAGCATTATTAGAGGCTTATGACTGAAAAATGAACACTCAACAACTGAGAACACATCATCACTAAAAGCTAGTTCTTGAAAGCTAGTAAATGCAGAGTTAAAGCCAAAAGTGCAGTGTTAATTCTGCCCCATATGCTTAAATATGTCACATGGTTTGAGTCATTTTCAATTTCTTGATTTATTCAAGTTTTAAGGAAAATTCTAACTAGAATTTCTCACAGTCTGACACATATACATATGAAACGAACATACTCTATTTTTGGCTTGGAGTTTTAATCTCACTGAGATCTAATAAAGAAGTCCAGTTTGAAAGAATTTGATTTAGCAACATTAGTCCTATATAAGTTTATATTAGCTAGTGAAAACTTTGCACAGGCTCAACCTGCCAGGATTAAAACATTTTTCATTGCCTTGAATGCCTTCATTCTGGATAAACCTTTAACAGAAAATTTGCAGGTGGTTCAGATGGGATAGTAAGTGAAGATGCAATAAGCAAAGTGACCAGAAACCAGTTTCTTGTGGATTTGTGCCCTTTGCCTAGTTATCTCCACCACTGAAGTAACATCAGCATCCTCCGTATCACATAACACTCACACTAAGCAAAAGAAGCTCATGTAGTCTGAAGCTCTGCTACCAGCTTACTGGTGGTTATGTGCCTGCTGCTGAGCTAGCTATCTTATGCCAGACAAAGCACATGATATATGAGCTCTCCTAGTCATTTCTTCAGTTAATATTAATTTGAATCTTTCTCTTGTTCCCCAGTAGCTGATTCTCATGAAATCTGAATTCATAATCCCCTCCTCCTTATGCATTACAACAGGCTGAAGATGACTTGCAGATCAGAAATTGGTAAAGGTGACAGATAAGCTCAGTAGTTTACAGTTATTCCTTTGGGAATTATTCTATTTGGAAAATCCCATATATGATTTAACATGAAAACTGAAGATGGAAGACAGAGTATCTGGATGCCATATAGATTTTCATGGTATTTTTAATGGTTAGTGTCATACACTGCACATTTATAAGACAACTGCATTTCTGGAAGTATTGATACAAATCTGTGTAACCAAGGGATTTCACATGCCAGAAAAAAAAAGAAGTACACTGATGTTTCATAAGTCACCTACTTTCCTGGACCACAAAACAATCAAACAAGAAAAAGCTTGAACCACTCATGGCTTTATTTAGTTTGCAACTTCTAAGTGGATTCTGAAGGTCATGACTTAAACAGAGGGAGCTGTATTTTCTATTTTAGTCTGGTTTTAATTTGGGTAATCCTTCCATTAAATATAGCTATTTATGACTTTTGTTAAAAGCCTATGCTGCTAATTTAGCTTAAAAAAAAAATATCTAATGGAGTTGTATTGGAAGTTTTCCATAAAATTAATGTTCCAGACTTAATGGATGTCTAAGGTATCATTATTAACGGGAATATTCCATAAACTAAAATCAGAGTCTTTGAATTGGTGATCTGATACAGCTAGATCGGAACTTATTGAAAGTTGGAACCATGCCAAAGTACCCAGGAATTCAATTTAAACACCTTATGGAGGTTAATGCTTTTACAATATTTACTTTAATTAGTGTTTTATTAGATGCTCAATTTCACTCACATACTTGGTCAAGAGAAGCAGCCAGCTTGCGGGTAAAGCAAGTATGACAGAAGTAAGAGCACCTTATTTTCTCTGTATCTATCAAAAATACTAATCTTTATGATTTCTAAGGTTATATTGCCTTTGGCTACATTATTACGTTGTTAAGAAAGCCATATGAAGTCATATATGTGTATCAGAATGTACTGTGTCCAGCAAGATTACATTACAAAGTATAGGACTCCTTAAAATTTTGCTTTACAGACTTCACAAACCATTTTGCTCTACAGATTCACTCCTATTGGTCTGCACTGCTTGAGAATATAAATATGGACTCTAACTTTCCAAAAATACATGGGGTGTGCGCACGTCTTGCCTTCCCTTCCATGCTGAATTTCAAAGCATGGGTTTTATCTGGTTAATTACATGTATTGTTATCCTGGGAGGAATGAATGGATTACCACTGTAGCTAACTCTTAACACAAAAAAGTTTATTCTTTACTTCAGGACTGTCCCTAGGCCAGTAAAATCAGATTTTGTACTTGAGACTGTGATAAGCTTAGAAACCATTTCTTGCTCCATGTTTTGTCAACAGTAAAAGTACTGAAGTAACAGTAAAATTTTAAAATGCACAGAATTTATTTTTATTGTCACAAATTAATCAAGAAGACGAATTAATTGTTGAGCTATGAGAAATTCTGTAATCACAGTATATGTGAGGTTACTCTATTTACCATACTCCTTGGACTACTGTGTTTGAATCATATGCAAGAAATTAATTCCACAGATGTTTAACCTTCCAACTCGTATATCAGCTTCAGAAGGCCACCAGTAACAATAATGATTCTAGTAGGAACCAGAGTAAAATTTTCTACACAGAGCGAATTCAATAGTTCATACTCTCTTCTTTCTTGGCACCACAGGTTTCAAGAAAGAAGTATATCTTTGTATGTAAAGCACATTCTAAGATTCCAAATATCACCTAATAAAAGCCACTAATGTAGATAGATGCCATTATATTCTATTGTCTTCTATTGTGCTGTTATAGGCACTTGAATTCAGTCAGCATTTTTATGAAAACTTTGCAAACAGGGAGCAGATATATTTGCTTGATTCTCTTTCCAGGTTCATTTTATTATGGACAGGAAAGTATACAGACTAAGGTGTACACACACACATGCACATATTAATAAATACAAGGAAGATGAGAGAAATGTCTTTACTCATTTTCAGCACTGACACACAGAGGAAAGGCAGATGGAAGCTGTTTATCTCACCAGTAGCTCAGCTTAAAAATGTGAGAACTTTAGAAGAGTTTCTTTTGTGAAGATAAACTCATGGTGGAGTTGATTTGAAGGCACATTTAAACATGCACATGGGCAGCTATTATGAGGTAAGATATCGAGTGACCTTCTAATACTCCTGCTATTCCCTAGTAACCGCCAATGATGAAAGAAATGAAAAAAGGATATGCCCCCTGATATTTACAATACAATAATGAAACAAAAGAATGTGCACATAGGAAATAACACTGAGTAGCTAATGCAGTAAAGTTCACACAGTATCTTATCCCCCAGAAACTTAATAATCTGCTAGACTCTGCATATACACTGGATTCAATTCTTGACTAGTGAATTAAGGGTGTAACTTCCAAAGAGAAACTGTAACGACTAATTCATTCATTGATAGGAAATTAGTGAATATTTACTGAGACAATGCTGCATAAATATTTAGCTACTTATTTGTTACAATAGCCAAAAAAGTCAAAGGTCCATGGCAATGAAATGAAAAGCAAAAATATTAAAGGGATTCAAAACTTAGAAAAGGCTTAAAAGAATGAGAAAATAAATTAATCCTTAAAAATCAAGATGAAATCAAGAGACCAGAACAGCACCCTTGACTGAAAAGATTAGAAATAAATATTTGGTATAAAAGGGTACTAAAGAGATCAGAAGGACAGAATAGATTATTGGGAAAAGAAAAAAAGGGAGGGGGGATCATTTTTATAAAGGAGCATTTACTCAAAACAGGACTTTTATTTAACCTCACGTGCTGTGAAAGAAATTCAATGCCTTCAAAAAACAAACAAAACCAAACAAAAACTAAACAAACAAAATTTAAAAACCCCAACCTGCTACTAAAGTCTGCAGGAAGAACCTTCCAGAAAGATTATTTCTCAGTCTGAGCACAGTGAGTCAGAAACATTTGTAAGTCATTGGGAGCAGCTACAGGCTCAGACCATTTCAGTAGGATTGCAATGTTTTACATAATTCTGGAAAGGAAGTTGCTAAGAAATAAAAATTACTAGTGAAGGAAACTAATCTGGGTCAGATTTTTGGCTGCTGAATATCACCTTCCATTTATAACCATTTGGAATAAGGCTACGGGGATATTGTAATACTTTGCTTCTGGAAGCACACTGATGTCTTATTTCTTGACTGGCTCTCTGGGGATCTCAGAATTTAAATGCATTGTACTGTGCTTGAGTTTGGGAATGATGCAGCCATTTATAGGAGGTGGGCTGTAGGAGGGAATGGAGATAGAAAAAGGAATCAGGCATACATTCATTCAGGTCTTTCTAGATATGTCCGCACCTCTGCTCCAGGATGTCATTGCTGCCTTGCCTGGTAGAGCTCTAGCCATTGGGAGTACCTCAGAACAATAATGCTGTCACAGCACTGCCTTCAGCTTGTGCTGCCTGTAACTACAGGCATGCTTTCAGCTGGTTTGCCTATGCTGAGCTTCATGCTGCTGAAAAATTACAGGCTCAATAAAAGATGCGAGCAAAAGCAATAATGGCTTCAAGAAAAATAACAAAATTTCAGGGTTAAAATCAGGCTCATCCATCACCACTGGTTCCTTTAATAAAGTTATGAAACACCTACAATGTATGGTACCTTTCTTGTAGTCTTTCATACTGGTACTTTTTTGTTGCCTGAACAGCTCTCCAGCCTGAGCATTTGAGCAGAACATCAAAAACAATTTTGCTCTAAGGTCCATCTGGCTGCAAGGGGTAGCAGCAACCAGTCCTGTAACATTGTTTCAGTAGCAGGTGCTATCACATTAATTCCTTAAGTGACTGAAAGGTTTTAAGCCATTTTGTTCAATATTTAAAAGTACTGCAATATTTGCATTTCAATCCTCATGTTCAATGAGCCACTGCTTCTATAAGGAAGACAGAAAGACACCTTTAAGCCATTGCACGTGATCTCCTGGCTATAAATAAGAAGTATTTCTGACAGCTCTGTGTCAGGATACAGAAATAGAGCTTATTACATTTAAGAAGCAAGATACCACACATAGTAGGTGATTGCCACATGCAGGTCTTTAATTACAAGAACTGTCCATGCTTCAAATACCTCAACTTTTATAGAACAGAGCAGCAGCTAAGTGCTTACACAAGGCTGTAATGTTGTCTTCTAGGCACTGGCTTAGAGCCAGTGCTCTTATGTCAGAGAATAGTAGTATAGTATAATGTATTTCTACCTATTGACACAAAGACTGGTTACGTGCCTGCTCCCCTGTGAAAATGGAGAGTATATAAAACTCTTACCAAGCTGAAGAAGTAGAATAATACCCTTTCCATGTTTCTTTAACCAGGATTAACAAAGCAGTCCAGATCTGATCAACCCAGGTAAGCGGCCCCCTAGAAGGGCTTTAAGCAAGCACAGTAAGATCTGGATGTGAGCAGGTATCCCAGATGGCATTAATATTGCTTGAGGCATTACTGAGAAACACTAGGGTGACTGAGCTAATGGTAATATGGTAACTGGTACTTGTATGGTACCATCCTTCCAGGAAGTATACAAGAATGTAACTGAGAGACAAGCAAATGGGGCATATACCAGTATAGCATATGAAAGATAAATGGTGAGGCAGAATAAAATCCTAAGGGTAAGCGTTATTAGGATGCATGCTATTCCATGATACCAGAAGGCTTTCAGCCTACCATCCAACTCTCTGTTTCATGGGTAGATGATGTTAAAAATATTTATCCCTCTAAATCACACAAAAATTCCTGCCCTGCTGGTGTCCTCCTTGTAGGTTTTGCTATTAGCAGTGGTGATTTGGCCCCGAGCAAGGTATTTTGAAGCAACCCATGTAGGCTGGATGCCAGGCAACAACAAAGACTTAGAAATCTTCTCACAGATAGAAAAAATATAGCTAATCCTATAAAGGCTAGTGTGACATGTTTGGCAGACATCCCAGAGTGAAGGACAAAGCTGATCAATATTAAACATTTACAAGCAAGTGGAGCAATCCAACAAGAAAAATACAGGAGGTAGCCACTCCTTTGAGAGAACAGGGAATGCTCAGGTGAAGGGAAACATGGTTGGTATTTGGACACTATCTCCGTTAAATGCATTTTTTTTTCTTTTTTTTGGACTGTTTAACTGTTGAACATGATTAACTTTAAGCACAGACTCTTACCTAACTGTCTTACAAAGCCTCTCTGATATACTGATTGCCAGAGCTCTCCAAATTCCACAGCTGAAATATGATATTCTTTTTAAGAAAACAGCTCTATAGATATTCTTTTAACAAAGTCAGCTTAGAGATTTTCAGCTACATCCTTTGCGCAAATGAGAAGAAAAAACTGTTGTAACCTCCCTCATGAAACATTAAAGTTTAAAAGAGATAAAGAAATTAAAATTAATCAATTAAAGAAAAATATTCCCCATGAAGTTAATCTATCACAATAATATTTAGCTTTTGAACTGCTGCTCCAAGAATTCTATTCACCAAACTTCAGATTAGGATCACTTCTTAATTCATTCACACCAGGACACAATGTGACCCATACCATTCTAAATCCCCAGGACTCTTTATGAAATCTGTCACAGTTATGTTCATCTGTGCTTTGAATTTAAGTCTCCATTCCTTAGGCTTCTGAGTCTTTCATTCAAGAAAACCCAGAGATTGTTCCTAAGTCTTAACAAATTAGAATTGCTTTGACACACAACTATTTTAGACCTTACTGCTATGTACAAGAGCTAAAAAGAGAGTGAATGTAAATGTATATTAGGTGCTATAAAGCTGGCTTGTAACTCTTAAACATTCCTGCTATTCACCTGACTTTCTACACTTCATTTTATATATGCCCTCAATTTAAACTAAAATCTGAGGTTTCCCTACATTCTTCTGCTCCCTCTGTTTCTAGTCTCCTGAACATCAGACTCACATATTTCAGAGGCATACCTTGCATGCAAAAGAAAAGATACTCAAATAACACTTCAGAATGTCAGTCAAACTTATTTCCTTTCACACTCATCCTCAGTTTATGCTTCTACTTTTCTGCTCTTCCTGAGTAAAATATGCTCTATTTCTTGTGAGCTTTTCAAAGAAATAGGGAGTGTCTGGGAAACCTGATTGACCAGCAGTCAGAAGCACCTGAACAAAACAAGGGATTTAAACTCTTTGGCTGGAATAAGACAAATATTGCAAGATACAGCCCTTCTTAATTGACATGAAGAAGCAAGGGACAGAGCAGACTCAGGAGCCTTGGTATGAGGGATGGATATCCGCTCTACATTTGCTCTTACCAGCAGAAGATGACAATTAACTGCTCGGGATGTCAGAAAGGGCAGCTATTTTAGCATGCTTACCTCCACCTGCTGGTGCAAAGAATAGTCTTACAGTTTCCTCTTTGTTAATAGTTTCCTCACTGTCTGGGGGTGACAGTCTCTTTACTTAGGCCCTTTTGATTTTCCTGCTCATAGGTGGCGAGTAAAGGGGGCATGACCCAAATAACAGACAGCTTTGAATGTAGCTGTTCTCTGTAAACATCATCTTGTGCCTATTCACTTCCCTTAAGCTGAATTTGTTCTGTTCCTAACCACACAACTTCTGTGCTGAGGTGAGGTTTAGTAGAAGCCTTAAAAAAGCTCAACCATCTACTATGAAGACCCTTTTGTAAAAGAGGTTTCTGTAGTAACTGGCAATAAGATATTCCTCTAGCTTTCCTGTGTATTTCTTATCTATACTTAATTCTGTAATAGTAAGGAAAAAAAAAATAAAAAAAATAATCAGTAGACCCTTAAGTCATGTAGGAACAGAAGGAAACAACTCAATGTAAATTAACAGATGCTGTGTAATTCCAAAGAAGAAAATTCAAATAAACTAGGCAGAATCCAAATCTTGTTGCTGTGTGACTTGGTGAATGGTAACTCTGGGAACAAAATCCCAACAAGATATGTCAGTTAGTCAAAATTAATGTCTGTAATTATGAAACAAAGTGAGTTTTAATTCAATTGTCTCAAAATAGAGAACAGACCATAAATACAACTTTTACATGGGAGAAACTGGAAAGAGAAAACAAAACATCAATACAAAGACTCCAAAAAGACCACAGTATTTAACATATGCTCATTTTTAAGAGCATGGGGATGGCAAATGATTTTTACTGATGTTCCCTGTAGAAATAATAGATGGGATCCTGGACACTTTAGTCAAAGATACTTCTAACCCCCACATTCATGTTTCACCTGAACAGACAAACTTCATAGCCTGATATAATTGCAGCCAGAATGCTAATTAATGGAATAGCTGTACAAACTCCACATTGAACTTCAAAATTTAATTCACTACTTTTCTAACTTGCAGCAAGCCATCTGCTATGCCTATCCATAGCCTCTTTCATCCCTTGAGCTGAGGAAGCTGAAAGGCAAGCCTCCCTCCACTCCCGAGGGACCCATTAGCCACTACCTTTAGAAAGTTCTGCAGATCCCTGAAAGCACTTCAAAGCTGCCTTTACCAACAGAACTAGATGGTCTGCACACATTTCTGGGATGCACTTTTTCATTTACAGAATCATCCACTTTCTACCTCACAATCTTTAATGCACTGTTTTCGCTCACAGCAGACCTAGGAAAATTATTGCACAGTAAGGTAAAGCCCATTCCCAACTGATTTACTAGGATGTTGACCACTCGACCGTTCTTCCCTTTTTAATTTCCATTAAGGAAGTTGTCTAGTTTCCCAGAGATCAAGCTGATTAAATTAGGTGAAATACATGGAACATTTCTATAGCTGTGTTATCAGCAAAAAATTCATCTATATATTGCCCTTGAGAGCTTGCAACCAGTTATGTTTGAGGCATATTATGCGTTTGGCTCAGTCACTGATAACTAATTATTTGCCATCGCAGTAAAATGCAGCATGTGTCAGCTATACAGTAAATACCCCCTAGCATGTGGGATTTTTGTTAACATAACTGCATTTTTTTATAATTTTTTTTTTTTTTTTTTTTTCATAATTGGTCCTCTCCT